>APFE030524306.1:0-11841 GCA_000404065.3 Pinus taeda
TAAACAAAACATCGTCCCCCAGACATAACCGAATCCCGCTCAGAGCTCTAGCATCCATCTCATCCCATTCATCCTCCGTCATGGAAGCAGGTCTTTTGTTTTTCCCCAACAGTGCTTTCGCCACACCTTGTTGAACCAACAGATCGTGCATCTTCACCTTCCAGATTTCAAAATTATTCTTACCATTGAATTTCTCAATTTCGAACCGGGCACTTTGATTTTTGGCCATCTTGTATCAGCAAAAAACAATAATCTCCAATATCCAACCAGCAAAAAAACAATTGCCAATGCCTTTGTTTTTACTCAACAAAAAACTGCCTATGCTTTTAAAAAAAAATATCTTCCTTCACACAAGACAAAATAAATTTATGCCTATGTCTCCATACTTCTGCCTTAAAAAAAAATTTGCCTTTGCATTGGTTTTTACACAACCAAAAAAAAATTGCTGCCTTTGCACTTAAAAAAAAATATTAAAGCCCCCCTTACAGTTTTAAAGCCTTTTCAATTTTGAAAGACATCTTACATAACCCTTATAACTCCCCCCTTTTGTTTTAAAAAAAAAAAAATTACGTACTCCTTTTTTTGTTTAATGCCAAGTACATACTCATCCTCTTTTGGGTTAATGGTATTAAAACTACGTACTCCACCTTTTGTCTTTTGGTTTAAAAGGCTTTAATCAAATTCACATAATTCATGTGATTAAATGTTGACTCAAAAACGTATTTACTATTTGATGCAATGCTTGCATTTTCTTGGAAATATATATTCCAGACCACCACTGATAATAAAACTATTTGCTGTTTGATACAATCGACCACTGCTGATAATAAAACTATATAAACCAGCGTTTTAATAAAGGCAAAGAACGCACCAGCACTTCAAAAACATACCACATATATATTCATCACAGCAGAAAAATCGACCTGCGCCACCGTCCATTGCTTTCTCATACGCACCAGGTATATAAACAAACGGTTTATTAAAAAAATACGCAGCACCGCCACTTTTATAAACTCAGGCTCTACGCATTAGCAATCCACCCACGCACCAGGTATACAAGTTGAATAGTTTTTAAAACAAAAAACATTCCCACTGCGTTATAAAACAGTCATACCTCCATCGCACAGGCAAAATACGCATAGGCAACAGCAATCCACGGCAAATGCATTAGCTTCCTTAGCGCTCCACCTCTAGCGCTCCTCCAACGGGCTTTGCCAGCAAAGTTTTGCTATCCACGCACCAACAGCAAGAGCGATATACTGTCAGGCTCCAGGCAGCACTTCTAGCACCTCCAACATGCTCTGATACCAATTGTTGGATCAGGTGCTCAGCAAACAAATTAAACACACACAGTAGAAGCAACCACATAACACAGTATTAACGTGGTTCACCCAACCAATCTGGGCTACATCCACCAAAACATAGGCATCAGAAATAATTAAATAAATTGGAGATTACATCAAGAAATCCTTTCAAACTCTCTTGGCAAACCATCCGAATGGTTGCCTATTATATAGAATAGAGAATCTAACAACCTCATAACTCCCTCACATCAAATATATGAGGCATTAACTCCCTCCCAACAACCTGGAGCTAATCTAGGAACTGATTCCCTATTGTTGTCATCCTTCAGAGATTTCTGCCTATTTGACTAAAACAGAAAATCTCAACAGTGGGGGGCAGCAGCCCCCCTTTCTAGGGGGTTTGAAGGGAGGAAGTAGCCCCCCTACACGGGGTTCGGGGCAACACCCTTGGCATATTTTTTTTATGCAAGCAAAATAATAGTTGCGCAAACACAATGATGTTGGGTAGACCTACCCATGGATTTCGCACATGGTTTTGGGCATGATGGTGTTCTGCCTATGGTATTTTGTAGATCCAGTCAAGGAAACTATAGTTATGTTCTAATATAGGCTTAATATATTGAGGTTTTAAAGCTTATATATAATAATTATATATAATATAATATATATGATATATATATAAATATATATAATATATATATATAATATCATATTATATATATAGATATATAATATATATATATAGGCATACCTACAAAAACCCTGTTTATGAATAAACATTATAAAATATTGGTTAGCCAAGTGGATCCCCAATGAAATTTATTGGCCACTATTACAAAGCTCGAAAGCTAAATATGGATTTTAACAATAAAATATAGAAAATTTCTTAAACATAAATTAAGAGAGCTATATAGTTTTTCCTTAATTGTAATTGGTTAAAAGTATTCCAAATCAATGTGTACATATTTGTGAATAAAAATAGCACATTTACCTAGATATAATTCATCAAGAAATATCCCCTACCAAATTTTGTGACTTCTTCTTGAGAAATGCTTATCTAATGAACATAATTCTCTTTAGATCGTGGATTCCTTACCCCCTTATTAAGGCACTTTTTCCATTTTTTCCATTTTCCATTGCTAAATGATTAAATAGAAACGTAACATATTTCAAAAACCAACTTCTTTCACTTGAAAAAAATACCAATAAAGAGAGTTTTAGTCCATGAAAACAATCATGGCTCTGGGAAAGATAATTCCATAAAAACATGGTGAAATATATTTTTGTCAAAAACATGGTGATTAATAGCATGTTATTTTTTTCTTTATATTTGTATTAAAATTTCTCATATAATCAGTATTAATCATGCAAGTCACTTCTTAAATTTTGACTCTAATGGATCATGCTAATAATCCATGCTTCCTTACACGAAATCCCATTTCATAACTTGTTACAGAGATATTAAATGGATCCAAGTATTCTTCTTTGAGAAAATAACATACCTTATTAAATAGAACCATATTTCTATTAAAGATCAAGGATATTCACATCATTTCTATAGTTTAATGCATATTCATGTTGTTAAAGATCAAGGATATTCACATCATTTCTATAGTTTAATGCATATTCATGTTGTTGGGGGCAAATCATTGACACAATTGTTAGTGTAGAATTAAGATAATTATGAAGAGGTCATTCCACTAGAAAATGAGAGTGAAAATATAGTTACACACCAAAACATAAATCACACTATATTTTATCAATCAAATAATGGTTACATATATAGAAATGTATCACTGACTAGATTCAATAAAAGTGGATTTGATTTATTAAAAATAGCTAGCATAGAAACTCACAACAATTAACAACCTATAATACACATGTAACACACATGGAAGCATTACTTCCAATTCCCTCCCTTAATGCTTACATGTTAAATATAAAAATCACTAATTACAATATCAATATTGATCTTTGTTTGGTTGGTCTTCGTTAAAACTTACACCCCCTATGGAACCTCATAGACAATGCTCTTTGACCACCACGATTTCAAGCTACCACTTGATTCATTTAAGATACAATTGCTTCTGACCATTGTTGGTGCACTTGTAGTACCGATGCTTCTTGACTACCCCAAGAAATAGTCTCAACACTAAATCACTCTATGAACATACTTCCATCCCGTCGGTATGCATTGAAACACATATTTCTAGTTATATAGGTAAACAATCTAGATACTAAGTGTATTTAGAATTCGATCATACAACTTGACCTTTCTCCACATACACAAACTTACATACACACAAAGATAACATATAATTCTTGATCTTGAAGCGCCAAAGAACAACTAGACCACCAACATATAACAAAGTATAAACATAACCAAATCAGTATATGTTATCTTGACATCGAAGAACATCAAGAACAACTAACTTAAACTATGCTACTTTGTTCAATAATGGATTCTTCATTATATAAATTTTACACACCAATTTAACTAAAAGTTAGAAAAGAAACAAAGAACACAACAAATCCCATGAGCTCATGATGAAAAAACATATGCTTGTTTTCCATTGTATCATCTATAGCCATTATGTTCCATAAGTTAAGAACAATCAAAATTGAAAAAAAAAATAATAATGAGAAGACTAAGCCATTGCACTCCAAACTCTACTGATGATGTTTTCCCTCTATTGCTATTGAGACTGCTTCCTTGACACTTTTCTTAGTCAATGTGTCATCATTATCTTTCACATGGAAATTTGACAGCAGCAATGGCACAATTTCAATACTTTGACCATCAAACATAATAGAAATTATCTCACTTACATAGGCTTCTTTCAAGAACACAAGTTCATTCTCTGACCTTTCCTCGGCATTGGCATGCACATGTCAAACATGAAAAATACATATTCGGTTGTGACTTCTACTGTTTACGCAAATCAAACCAAGCCTCGCAACTTGGATTGCTCTCACATATTGAACTAGAATGAAATGAATTGATAACTCCCATCAAATTTCATGTATCCATTAGCTTTGATTGTGGTAGTTGAGAGTTTTTGCATTGCTAATAGTATTGTTGGGGCACTTTATGTGGAAACTCAACACTCTCACTCATACAAAAACTAAACACTCTCACACAGTAAGCTATGTATAAGGATTTAAAACTTGCATAATTGACATGATCATAGCCGCTCTCTTGAGCGAGTCAGAGTTGAACCAACTTTGATACCAACTTAGAAATTGAGAGAACAAACATGGTTACACACCAAACACAAATGACATTATATTTGATTGATTAAACAATGGTTACATATGTAGAAAGAGATCATTGACTAAATCCAATAAAAGTGGATCTAATTTACTAAAAATAGCTAACCTAGAAACTAACAACAATTTACAACGTGTAATATACATGTAGCACACATGGAAGGATTACTTCCAAATATACTATGATTTTTTTATAGTGTTTCAATGCTCATTCTTTTTGTGAAGCATGCTCATCATGTATGGTTATCATATTATACATGTCCTCAATATCAATTAGCATAAACACTTTACAATCATTTCATTGTTGGTTTTTTAATAGTCTTCTTTGAAGCACTACCGTGGAATCGTGGAATTATGATATCTTTAAGAAGAAAGTAATTCTAATACCATGTTAAAAAATGAAACACAAGAAAAATACACAAATTTCCCAAAAAAAATATTTAAACAATTTTTTTCATTCTCATTATAATATTCATTTCGATAGTACACATTTATAATAGATAAATGAAACCACCTCATAACTTAAATTCATCATCACATTTACAAGATAATTAAAAATAAATAAATACAAAAATTTAGGATACACATAAATATATTATATCCATTTTAAAATAAAATACTTAAATGAGTAATATATATATATATATATACTAATATATATATGATATATATATATATATATAATATATATAAAAAATCTACAAATTTCGACTCTGTAAAATAAAGCAAAAATTAAAGGTACCAAACATAGCCAAACAACAACAAGAAATTAGGTGTATATGTAAGGTGAAAACTTGTAATTGGGGTTTCCCGTTTTCCATTTAATATAATGTGCGCAGTATTCTTTTGCCAAAGGCAAAAAACCGCCCTCTTTATATATAACCAGTAAAATAGTATATAATAGTTTCAAAATTTTATTTAACCTATGAATTAAAAAATAGTAATTAATTTAAGAAATTTGCTTGGCAACGAAATTGAATTAAAAAATAACATTATTTTTTTAGAATTACTTAAACACTAAATTTTATAAATCAGTACCTACCCAAGAAATTATACCATCCATTTTCTAAATAACTCAGTAAACTCATAACATGCATTCTATCCATTTTCTTTAAAGAAATAAATAAAAAGAAGTAAAACATTTGGAACTTAATAAACGCTTCCATACAAACCCCTGGCGAGATAGTCGTTATACCTCTCATATTCTTGTAGCTGTGATGTATTACGCATTTCCAGCTTGTCCAGGAATTCCATGACTATCCATAGGCACTGTTACATTGTACCAGGCATAGCGGGGGCTCATGTGGGGGCAGCCGCCCCCCTTTTTAGGGGTTTGAAGGGAGGAAGTAGCCCCCTACACGGGGTTTCGGGCAGCACTTTTGGCATATTTTTTTTGTGCAAGCCAAATAATAGTTGCGCAAACACAATGATGCTGGGTAGACCTACCATGGATTTCGCACATGGTTTTGGGCATGATGGTGTTCTGCCTATGGTATTTTGTAGATCCAATCAAGGGAACTATAGTTATGTTCTAATATAGATTAATAGAATTGAGCATTTCTTTTCAAAATGCTTGCAAAAATATAGTATAGATATAGACTATAGTATATATATATATATAGCATACCTACAAAAAACCCTATTTTATGGAATAAACATTATAAAATATTGGTTAGCAAGGTGGATCCCCAATGAAATTTATTGGCAGCTATTACAAAGATCGAAAGCGAAATATGGATTTTAACAATAAAATATAGAAAATTTCTTAAAAATAAATTAAGAGAGCTATATAGTTTTTCCTTAATTGTAATTGGTTAAAAGTATTCCAAATCAATGTGTACATATTTGTGAACAAAAGTAGCACATTTACCTAGATATAATTCATCAAGAAATATCCCCAACCAAATTTTGTGACTTCTTCTTGAGAAATTCTTATCTAATGAACATAATTATCTTTAGATCATGGATTCCTTACCCCCTTATTAAGGCACTTTTTCCATTTTTTCCATTTTCCAATGCTAAATGATTAAATAGAAACGTAACATATTTCAAAAACCAACTTCTTTCACTTAAAAAAAATACCAATAAAGAGAGGTTTAGTCCATGAAAACAACCATGGCTCTTGCAAAGATAATTCCATAAAAACATGGTGAAATATAATTTTTTCAAAAACATGGTGACGTTATTTTTTTCTTTATATTTGTATTAAAATTTCTCATATAATCAGTATTAATCATACAAATCACTTCTTAAATTTTGACTCCTAATGGCTCATGCTAATAATCCATGCTTCCTTACACGAAATCCCATTTCATAAAAGAGAAGAGAAAACAAAATTTAAGATGACAACTTTTTATAGAGATATTAAATGGAACTAGGTATTCTTCTTTGAGAAAATAACATACCTTATTATATAGAACCACATTTCTATTAAAGATCAAGGATATTCACATCATTTCTATAGTTTAATGCATATTCATGTTGTTGGGGGCAAATCATTGACACAATTGTTAGTGTAGAATTAAGATAATTATGAAAAGGTCATTCCATTAGAAAATGAGAGAAAACATAGTTACACACCAAAACATAAATCATACTATATTTGATCAATCAAATAATGGTTACATATATATAAATGTATCACTGACTAGATTCAATAAAAGTGGATTTGATTTATTAAAAATAGCTAGAATAGAAACTCACAACAATTAACAACCTATAATACACATGTAACACACATGGAAGCATTACTTCCAATTCCCTCCCTTAATGCTTACATGTTAAATATAAAAATCACTAATTACAATATCAATATTGATATTTGTTTGGTTGGTCTTCGTTAAAACTTACACCCACTATGGAACCTCATAGACAATGCTCTTTGACCACCACGATTTCGAGCTACCACTTGATTCATTTAAGATATAATTGCTTCTGACCATTGTTGGTGCACTTGTAGTCCTGGTGCTTCTTGACTACCCCAAGAAATAGTCTCAACACTAAATCACTCTATGAACATACTTCCATCCCGTCAGTATGCATTGAAACACATATTTCTAGTTATATAGGTAAATAATCTAGATACTAAGTGTATTTAGAATTCAATCATACAACTTGACTTTTCTCCACATACACAAACTTACATACGCACAAAGATAACATATAATTCTTGATCTTGAAGCACCGAAGAACAACTAGACCACCAACATATAACAAAGTATAAACATAACCAAATCAGTGTATGTTATCTTGACATCGAAGAACATCAAGAACAACTAACTTAAACTATGCTACTTTGTTCAATAATGGACTCTTCATTATATAAATTTTACACACCAATTTAACTAAAAGTTAGAAAAGAAACAAAGAACCCAACAAATCTCATGAGCTCATGATGAAAAAACATATGCTTGTTTTCCTTTGTATCATCTATAGCCATTATGTTCCACAAGTTTTAGAACAATCAAAATTGAAAAAAAATAATAATGAGAAGACTAAGCCATTGCACTCCAAACTCTACTGATGATGTTTTCCCTCTATTGCTATTGAGACTGCTTCCTTGACACTTTTCTTAGTCAATGTGTCATCATTGTCTTTCACGTGGAAATTTCACAGCAGCAATGGCACAATTTTAATACTTTGACCATCAAACATAATAGCAGTTATCTCACTTACATAGGCTTCTTTCAAGAACACAAGTTCATTCTCTTACCTTTCCTCGGCATTGGCATGCACATGTCAAACATGACAAATACATATTCGATTGTGACTTCTACTATTTACGCAAATAAAACCAAGCCTCACAACTTGGATTGCTCTCACATATTGAACTAGAATGAAATGAATTGATAACTCCCATCAGATTTCATGTATCCATTAGCTTTGATTGTGGTAGTTGAGAGTTTTCGCATTGCTAATAGTATTGTTGGGGCACTTTATGTGGAAACTCAACACTCTCACTCATACAAAAACTAAACACTCTCACATGGTAAGCTATGTATAAGGATTTAAAACTTGCATAATTGACATGATCATAGCCGCTCTCTTGAGAGAGTCGGAGTTGAACCAACTTTGATACCAACTTAGAAATTGAGAGAACAAACATGGTTACACACCAAACACAAATGACATTATATTTTATTGATTAAATAATGGTTACATATATAGGAAGATATCATTGACTAAATCCAATAAAAGTGGATCTAATTTACTAAAAATAGCTAACCTAGAAACTAAGAACAATTAACAACATGTAATATACATGTAGCGCACATGGAAGGATTACTTCCCAATATTCTTTGATTTTTTTATGGTGTTTCAATGCTCATTCTTTTTGTGAAGCATGCTCATCATGTATGGTTATCATATTATACATGTCCTCAATATCATTTAGCATAAACACTTTACAATCATTTCATTGTTGGTTTTTTAATGGTCTTCCTTGAAGCACTACCATGGAATCATGGAATTATGATATCTTTAAGAAGAAAGTAATTCTAATACCATGTTAAAAAATGAAACACAATAAAAATACCCAAATTTCCCCAAAAAAATATTCAAACAATTTTTTTCATTCTCATCATAATATTCATTTCGATAGTACACATTTATAATGGATAAATGAAACCACCTCATAACTTAAATTCATCATCACATTTACACATAATTAAAAAATAAATAAATACAAAATTTAATACACATTTAAAATAATAATTATATCCCATTTTATAAAATACTTACACATAATCATATAAAAAAATCACAAATTCACATTAAATAAATATCTATTTCAATCTTAAAAATACCAATATAGCACAACAACAAAAATTAATACCAACATAGCACAACAACAAAATTTAGGTGTGATATGTAAGTGAAACTTGTATTGGGTTTCCACGTTTTCCCATTTAATTATATGTGCGCAGTATTCTTTTGCCAAAGGCAAAACCTGCCCTCCTTATATATAACAGTATAATATGTATATAGTTTTCAAAATTTATTTAGCTAGAATTAAAAATAGTATTAATTTAAAAAATTTGCTGGCAAACGAAATTGAATTAAAAAATAACATTATTTTTTTTTAAATTACTAAAACACTAAATTTTATAAATCAGTACCTACCCAAGAAATTATACCATCCATTTTCTAAATAACTCAGTGAACTCATAACATGCATTCTATCCATTTTCTTTAAATAAATAAATAAAAAGAAGTAACATCTGGAACTTAATAAACGCTTCCATACTAAATGTCTTAATATCAAGGGTATGTACAAATTTATTTTAAATAAACATGGAATAGATTAGATTAGATTCCCTTTGAAAAATATATAAACAAAGATAGGCTGCATGGCAGCTAATCCTTGTCTAGCTGTTGGATGGGAGGTCAGCTTAACGAGTGTTTTCCTGAGGAGTAGCAAGCAACGGTATCAATGGTCTCATAGGCTCACGGGCTCAATGGTCTCAGAGCTTCAGCGACTTCAGAGCATCTTCGGGAGTAGCAACAGCAATGGTATCAATAGTCTCATTGGCTCAAATGCTTTGTCAACATGAAAATAAAAGTTTGTTGTTGATCTTTACATGTTTACGCAGAATGTCAACCATCGAGCCAACCCAAGCCAAGCTGAAGTGCTTGTAGATGAAGATCTTAAAGAGGGTGAACCCAAAACCTAAATCGAATTGTAGCATTGCACAATTTTTCCTTCTATTTTCAAGAGCTGAAGCCTTCAAGGATTTCATGGATTTCCTGTTTCAAATTTAGTTCAAAATCACAGTCCATTGGAATCCTGATGCACCACCGCGAACGCTACCGCGGCGGCGTCCACCTGCCGTAAGGCACCATCATGTTGTGCCAGCAGCCAACCCCGTCATGTCAACTCAGTTATCCTCGTCAAGCTACTTACTGTCTGTCTAGCCTAGCTCCCGCCTTCTTGGATTGATTCGGATTGACCAATACCACGAGCATGCATTCTAAACTATGGGGATGGACCAAAATGGTACAAGTGAAGTCGAAATGGGGCAGGGTCAAACAACAGAGGTGAGTGAGGCCGATAGCGAGTAATCTGTGACCGAACCCAAGCCATAAGTCTAGTTCTCATTCGAGAAGTAATAACTATGCGTCGCATAGGCATCTAACTATGTCTCGCTATAGCAGCTACTTCTTATTCTAGCTAGAATACTCTTTCGATTCACTTAGGTACGAACGCAGCATCTCAACTTGTAAGTAAGCCCACAATACAGTAAGGCCCAGAGCTCGGCGATGAGGAACTTCTTGAGACAATCCAAGAATGCCTATCTCGTTTTTGGCTTCCGCCCTCAAATGAGAGCATAATATAGCTAGGATGCATATTCCTTCCGTGGTGGTTCCATGGCCCATAGGTCCATTTTCACAAGGTTCCCCAGCGGTCATGAAATAGCCGTAACGACATGGATATTGCCAAACTAAATAATATAATATCCTTAAATTTTAAATACTTTAAAATTTCACTATTTTATCTATATATTAGTTAGATCACCATTAAATACAACATAGCGGCACATAATCTGTCCTAGCCTAAAGTGTTTCCTCTACTGGCACCATTTGATTGACAACCAGACATCGACAACACATTCATTATAACCAAGTTGTGGTAAGCCTATACTTAAAAGTATTTGCTGGAGATTGTCGAAAAGTGTATTTAACTTTACACCACGAGTGTTGTAACCATGGCAGGCTCAATACTGCGGGCCAATCCAATGCAGAATAGTAGTAGATCCAACACACAAATATTGCCTTTTGCATGGATTTCACGTGTCAATAGCAGTGCATGCATTTCCCACTAGGCCAGAGTAACCGCAATTACGTGTTATTGCGTTCGAATAGCTCAGTTCAAAGGGAATCGCTCTGGAATTACAGTGACCGCCATTACTGGTAAGCTGGAATTTCACCAACTGCATTCCTTGCCTTCAAACCCTGATAATATTTGCAAGCGGTTCTCAGCCAAAAAGGCGCACAGTTTTTGGCGATGTCACAAATCTTCATGTTGCTGCTACCGATTTCTTGTCAACAACGAAAGTCCAGGTTTGGTTCCGAAATGCGATCCTCCTAATCCTATTCCAGGCAAAATTACTTTTGCAGAGATTTTTATGCATGATTTTAATTTATTTTTATAATTTGTTTAGTCCTCAAAGGCAAAGCAAGAGGGAATCTCCAATTCACAACGTTGTTTGAAGCACACAGACATAGCTAAGTATTTACGAAATGCAAAGGTGTGGATTGCATGCATTTC
>APFE030524310.1:0-38999 GCA_000404065.3 Pinus taeda
AATACTCCATGCACTTAAGAAATGGCGACCCTACCTAATGGGAAGACACTTCAAGGTAAAAATGGATCATGATAGTCTTAAATACTTTTTAGAACAAAGATTATCCTCTGAAGAGCAACAAAAGTGGGTCACAAGGATGTTGGGTTATGATTTTGAAGTCATCTACAAAAAAGGGAAGCAAAATGTGGTGGCGGATGCACTCTCAAGAAAGGATGAGGATGTGGAAGCATTGTTGTGCGCCATTTCTATTATCCAACCAGATTGGATAAACAAAGCAAGGGAGGAACGGAAGAATGACGAAGAAGTGTGGGCACTTATTTGAAAATTACAACAAGATTCTAGTACGTTTGATACATTTAGCTGGCAAAATGATTCGTTATGGTACAAAGATCGCTTATACCTCTATAATAATTCCCAGCTAAAACAAAACATTCTTATGGAATTGCACACTTCTCCCTTAGGAGGGCACTCAAGATTTTTAAAAACTTACCACGAGGTTAAGAAGGAATTTTTTTGGGATGGCCTTAAATCAGATATTCAAAAGTTTGTGGTGGAATGTTTGGTTTGCCAACAAAATAAAGTTGAAACAATTAAGACACCGGGTCTATTACAACCTTTATCCATTCCAAGCCAACGTTGGGAGGAGGTTTCAATGGATTTTATCACAGGTTTACCCAAGTCTGAGGGAAAGAGTGTCATCATGGTGGTAGTTGACAGACTTACCAAGTATGCACACTTTTGTGCATTATCACATCCATTTAAAGCCAGTACAGTTTCTAGTGCATTTATGGAAATAATTCAAAAGCTACATGGAAACCCAAAGATTATTGTAAGTGACAGAGATCCCATTTTCACTGGAATTTTTTGGACATAATTATTTTCTTGTCTTGGTACTCAGTTAGCTCATAACTCATCTTATCATCCTCAATCTGATGGGAAAATTGAGATATTAAACAAATGTTTGGAAGGATAGCTTTGTTGCTTTCTATCTGATAAAAAAACACAATGGGTCAAATGGCTGCCTCTAGCTGAATGGTGGTATAACACTTCCTTCCATACAGCAACAAAAATGACCCCATTTGTGGCACTTTCTCGGTATCAGCCACCATCCATCACATCATATTTAAGAGATAATTCTAAGGTTCAAGCAATGGAACATCACATCAAACATCAACAACAAGTCCTCCAACTCTTAAAGGATAAAATCGTGCTGGTACATAGTAGAATGAGACAACAGGTAGATCAACATCACAGTGAAAGAAGTTTTGATGTAGGTGAATGGGTATTCTTAAGGCTACCACCATATAAGCAAATCTCCCTCAAGCAATCTAAGAAGGATAATAAATTATCACCAAAGTGTTATGGTCCATACAAGGTGTTGCAAAAGATTGGTACTATGGCATACAAATTAGAGCTTCCTGCAGCTTCTCGATTGCACCCAGTTTTCCATGTTTCATGTTTAAAGAAGGTTATAGGCAATAAGCTCCCATTTCAAACAATATTTCTAGAACTTGACGAGGAAGGAAAATTTATATTGTAACCAGAAGCAGTCACAGAAACGAGAACTCGATAGTTATGAAATCGATCAATTTCAGAGTATCTTATCAAGTGGAAGTACTTATCTACTGAAGATTCAACATGGGAGGATGAGAATTTTATACAAAAGCATCCATAACTACTCAAGCGTTGAGGACAACACTTTTTGAAGGAGAGGGGCATGTTGGGTCCCTATAATACTAGTGATTAACCCATTACTATTGCATTTGTACCCCTTATTGAAATTGTTGTGCCCCTATTGTCCCCATATTGTTATTACTGTGCCCCATAGAATCCCTCTATTGTTATTTTTGTGGCTTTATATTATTATTGTTAGGTCGACTGGGTTATATTGTGACTCCTTAGACTCCTATATATAGAAAAGGAGGTTTTATCATTTGAATCATCCAAGAATTGTTCATTTATGTAATGTAAAGGAGGTTTCCCTCTCAAAGAGGCTGAATTTTAAGGCGATGATCAATCTTTTCTATCTTTTCTTGAGCTGGTTTCATAACAATTTTCCAAACATTAGCAACCATTGCGGAATGTGGAGTACTCACATGAGACTGAGCACTAACTTTACGGGATGGAAGTATCCTTGCAATAGGTTCCTCCCCTACCCAAGGTGGAGGGTTCCCAATAGGTGAATTAGGTTGTTGTAGGTGTGCACACCCACTATGATAAGGACCAACCTATTTCTGACCCATAGAAGTATATGGAGTAGGAGGAGTAGAGTGTGTAGTGCTCATCACAGAAGTTCTAGAAGGAATTCTAGACGTAGATGACATGGGAGATATTCATGGACTAGATGCAATGTTGGAAAAAAACAAAAACTTTTATGTTTATAGACATCGTAACACATGTCTAGTGTATACCTCTAGATGTTTGCATTAAATATTCAAATGTTCTGTAAGATTCATTCAATAAATTTTAATGTTTATCTTGAATTGTGTTTCAGTTTTCAAGGCTCACTGTGAGTTTGACTTGAATATCCTAAAGATGCAATCTAGCATGACAAAATGAAATCTTATTTTCATTCAAAATCTATGTGCTAGAGGGAAACAAATAAAGAATGATGCAACATGATACAAGATACAACAAACCAGATCGTTAAATTAATTCCCCTAATGTAACTCTTCCAAATCCAATTTAGCACACAAAACCCTAAATTCAATTCAAAATGATTGAGAATTTTATTTTCAATTGACATAATTTTCAAATTAAAACTACAAAAACTATTCATAATGATGACTGAAAAACCAATTCTTTCAAGAAATCAATGGTTAAGCAATGAGTTTGTTAATGACCTAATTTAGAGGAACAAAGAAAAATCCAAAAAAAGTATTATCAAAGGCAATCCAAAACCAAAATAAAACAAAATGAAGGATTTTTCGACACCAAGGTACACTCATGGACACAAGTAGAACCAAGTAGAAGAAATAAATTCAGAGAAGAAAGCACAAAATTGAATTTTTTGCATTAAACACTAGTCAATGCAGGTGCTGAAAGGAAACTAGTGCTTTGAAATAAATGTGCAGAGGAGGCTAGAGAGTGTTGTGATGATCTATTTCTATACAAGGGGGAGTGCTGATCAAGATTGGGCGAAGTTCCAACAAAAAGAACCAAATCTAGCTCAATGAATGTCTTCCTAGGGTCAATCTCGACTGAGTGAGGCAATGGAGGTCTATTCAAGAGGTGAAACAAAGGCTAAGGTGAAGGAAATCACTGAAGGAAAGAAACGATCCCCAGTGGAGTCACCGATTTTTTATGTGAAATTTATGATTGCAAACAAAAGTATCTTCCCTAGACCTAGTGGACTCGTTTAGAACAACATAGGGAAAAGAATATAAATTTTCCCTTATAGAAATTTAATTATGGAAAGAGGCTTATTTATAATCCATCACAAGCTTTACTTTACTCCTAACTTGTAAGCTTCAATCGTAGCTATGGTTACTATAATTTAAACTTGCACATAAAATCAATACAAGCCAATGGTCCACAACATCTACGTAGCATAATTCAATTACTTTATTCAATGGCTCAACAAATCATTTAAATACATGAATGTAAAAGTAACATACAACACATAGAAAAACTTCATACTCTTTGTATTTATATGAAGAGGAGAGAGTTTACAATTAACAATAGTAGTTGATATTGTAGAGATCTCCCCAAGTTGACTTGTCCTTCCTTGTCACAAAGCACATCTCAATGTCACCCTAATGCATGAAAATGATCACTCCCTTAGATTCAAGGCAACAACATGCGAGCATGATCAGTGTCAAAAATCCATCCCTAATGTTTTAAATGGTACTAAATTTACAGGAGAGGGATGGTAGTTTAGGAATTATTATACATTTACCAATCTAGGCTTGAGATTCACTTAAGATGGGATGATGAACTCAAGGGATAATAGTTGAAATATCCAAGGTAGAATCATATATGGTTAAAAATTCTTATATAAAGTAAATGGTTAAAATAATGCCTCGAAGCTTCTAGAACATGAAGTTATGGCACCCTTTTTAATTTTCTTGAATTTCTAGAATCAACACACCCCCAATAAGGGATAAGTTTTTGCTAATCACCGCTGGTGCAGAACTGAGAAACCTATTACTGAACACATCTCTCTAAAGGGGCAAGGTGTGTTGGGCCTTAAAAGCACTAATTTGAAGTGTTCAGACCCAGAAACTTGAGGATTTAGAAATTTCATGCTTAGGGATTTATATAGGGATGAAGACAACATGTTCATACATCGTCATTGATCTAGTTTGTGGGCATGTTGACCAGATTCAAGAAAATAGCCTATACCAATATGTTTTAATTTTTTAAAGTTCGAGAGAAGTTATATATTTAATTTTTTTTAGTTTTAATTGAGTTAATTTCATCATGTATAGTGTTGGGGTGCAAAGGAAACTTTCATTGTCCGAAGTGTGGATATGCAGATGAATCTTTCATTATGTGAAGTGTGAAGGTGTGAAAAAATCTTTCATTGTGTGTGAGTGCAATGAAAGAACAATGAAATTGATATAATAATTTTATATGACTTAAATTTTTTGCTATGCACTTTCTTTATATAGAATATTTTTGTGTGGTTTCCCTGACTCTATTTTATCCAACTTCTTAATCCTCTATATATTTGTTAGTTTGGGGAAACTTCTATAACAATTGAAAAGTGTGTATATTTCAAGGTTTACATTTCATTGTGCAAAGTTTTGGGTGTATGAAAGAGAATTTCATTGCGAGAAATACAAAATTGTGGCTTACAGAAATGATTTTGTCACACCATTCTATCTGCCATATCTAAATGATACATTATGAATTTGTATCCAAAATAAATAACTAAGCCTCAGGTTGCTAGACTGTTTTACTTCCATTTGTCACTTGGAAACATAATATTATTTCCCCATTTTCTTTTTTTGTGCATTAATTTCATTATACGAAGTGTGAAGATATGATTTCAATGTGTGCATATAAGACAAATTAACATGGGTATAGAATAATATTTCATTGTGAGGAGTGTCGAATTATGGTTTGCACACATGATTCTGTTAGGTTATCTTCTCTGCTAGCTCTAAACAATACACTATGAATTCATGTCAGAAACAAACAATTAGGCCGTGTTTTACCCTTTCGGGTGTTAATTTCAATGTGTAGAGTGTGGAGGTATGATGCCATAATGTGCATATATTAGAGTTTATATTTCATTGTGTAGATGTGTGGGAATATGAAAGAAGCTTTCATTGTGAGTAGTGTGGAATTGTGATATGCAAAAATGATTCTGTTAGGTTTCACTTTCTGTAAACTCTGAACGATACACTATAAATTCATGCCTAAAATGAATAACTAAGTCTCATGTCACTACTTTGTTTTACTGTTATCTGCCACTTAATTTGAAAACATAAGCATATCACCATGTTTTCTTACTTTAGGTGTTAATTTCATTGTGCATAGTGTGGAGGTGCAGAGAAAGCTTTCATTATGCAGAGTGTAGAGGTGTTGAGGAAGATTATATTGAATGGAGTTCAGAGAAAGCACAACAAAATTGGTATATAATTTAGATTTTTGAATATGCACTTCATATATAATTTTGTTAAGAGTTTCCCTGGCCTCCATTTAATCCGCCTACTTCTCTATATCTTTAGGAGTTTTTGGAAACTGCTATAAAAGTTGCAAAGTCTGCATATCTCAAGATTTAGATTTCATTCTGTTGAGTATGGAGGTGCTAAAGAAGTCCTGATTGTGAGTGGTGTAAAAGTACATCGTGCAAAAATGATTGTGGAAATAGAGTTTTCTCAAATAACAACAAAATGCAGACCTCACAAAAATAGGAAAGGACTATGCTACTATGCAACTATTACTTGTGTTATATTATGCTCTGAAACACAATCAAATTGAACCATGGATATGTTAGGAAGAGAGCGATTTTCTTGTTAATATTTATCTTTATAGTTTTTGCAATTCCATAGAATCAATGTATTTTTGTACAGTGATATATTTTTACTCTATGTATGCAAAAACTTATTTAAAATTTCAAACTATTCTTAAGACAAAATATGGAGATGTTCTATTGTTGATATTGCTTTTCACAATTTTTAAAATTTATTAGAATATGTGTGTGTGTGTGTAATTGTTTTTGTAATTTTGGTTTTATATTTAAGAAATTTGGATTTTTTATTTATTTATTTATAATTTAGACAATTTAAAAAGTTAAGAAATTCCTTATTGTAATAAATATTTCAAAAATTGTTCTTTAATCTCGACATATACATAATATTTTAAGAGATAGTACTTTTCATTTTTCAATCCTTTTAATAATAAGTCATGATTTAAAAAAAAAATGTACAATATCTTTATTCATTGAAGAGATCATGAGATTTCATTCGTATTTTAATAATGTTGATTTTCCATCTTTATACTCTTTAAGATAAAGAGATATATTTGATCTTCTAAATTAAGGTAATAATTTCCTTATGTTGTTTTAATTTTCTTTTATGGTTGGGTTCTTTATCACACCATAGTTTATCCCCAAATTTGAATGGAACAACAACTTTAATATCATTTTATATGTGAGAATAATTTTAATATCATTGATACTTAATAAAGTTATCTATTCCTAGACTTCCTAATCATTTAGCCAAGGGTTATGGAAAACTCACTTGGGATACACATGGTTTTGATTGGCGTATGAGGAAAAATTAAAAAGTTTGTAGTCTTCCATGTTGTTTATGTTGTTCTTTCAGTAGGGTAAGATTCACTTCTATGAGAAAGATAGAATAGTGTGTATTACTTTTAACTTTAAAATTATAATCTATAGAAGGGATATGGATTTTCTCAATATTTATTCATGATTTTTTAGATATGCTGCAACTCTAAACTTCACAATCATATCAGATAACATGAGTAGAAAGAATCATAGGGAGGATCTTAATTTTATTCTATGACCAAAGATATACTCATTTATGTTTGTTTTCTAGGCTAAAATAATATTTCCACTCTCTATTTATCCTTTACTCATTACAATAGTTATAGTTAATATTTTGATGTAGAGCGATCAAATTCTTGTTGTTAAGCACATAATTATAATAATTGAATTTTTGGATTTTATTATCATAACATTTGTCTTTTTAGAATTAACAATCATACCCATTCTAAAGCAACAATCCTTGATAACTTTTAAAAAACTTATTGATATCATAATGGAATTGTCAACCTCCCGACTCAATTGGCATGTTGTAGTGGATGGAGTATCTTATCATGACAAGGATTTGAAAAACATCAAGTTGATACAATATTGATACAATATTCAAGAGATGAATCAATTAATAGATGAAGCAAACAAAATGGACACACGTACTCCTCATTTAAATAGAATGAGTTGAGTGAGTAGGCACCTTGGGCATTTGAATGTGCTCAGGTGCTTTCTTGATTATGGATGAAGATGGACACATGGTTCATATAGACAAGATAAGATAGTTTTTGGGATGGCATGCACGATTTCCATAACATGTCCATGACATGTTGGTAGGGTGTGAGAGATGGGTTGCACAACATCAATTCATCAAAAGTTATTGACTCAATTTTACAGGAAAGATTGCATTAGAGGGGGGATGCACATCAAATAATGAGTTGAATAGTAAGAAAAAAAGCATAAAGAAAATTTGGTATTGACCCTCACATCACATGAATTATGTGCAAGCATATCAATACGATGTCATATTCGGGAGTGTGTAGATAATTTGTGGGTTTCAAACTAAATGATTTTATGGAGCATGTCGACCTAATCTAGATGAAGGGACATCTCTGATCATTGAGGAGAGAGAGCATGCTTATATATATGACCAAATGAATGAAGAAAAAGGTATGGAGTAAAGTTGGAAGGAACATAAAATCAATTCACAAGTTGCAAGTTGCAAAGGAGTGCACACAATAAAGAGTGTAGTTTTCATTGTCTACTGTAGTCGAGTGGAGTATGAGTGTCAGTTCTTGGGTGGACGATGACATGGAAAATGAGACTAGTTGCATACTTGTTTCCTTTTGGGAGGTGCATCACCCAAGGATGAGTTACATGGCACAAGCCATGTAATATTTGCAAAAGTGGTTTGGAATAACACAAGGCAAAAGGTTTTGTATGTAAGAGTTGCGTACTCATCTTGTATGTAGCTTGTCTCATGCCACAATGTTTGTACCTGTGTATTATATTAAATGTGTGCTAGGCCAAGTTCAATCACCCAACTATAAAACTTGTGTATTGTTGCATGGCTTATATCACATGGTTATTTTTGTTTCTTCGTTGAAACAATTGTTTAAGCAAGTAAATAACAAAGACAACACGTGTAATAAGATAAAGTGTAGAATGAGGAGGTGTAGTCTTGGTTTAGTATTATTGGTTTCATCTAGCTATTAGACTGAAATGACCATGAAACGATATGTCATAAAAGGAAAAAAAATTATAATTGATGTGAGACTTGTAAAGACATGAACGACACATTACCATAAAATCAATATAAAAAAAAAACCTAATGAATATTAATATTTTTTTTTCATATTTAAAATAAAAATAAGTTAATCTAGAGTTATTGTTTTCTTTCATAAAATTTCAAAATCAAATATAAAATTCATTTAAATAAAAAATTTATTTCAAATTTATTTTTAATTTAATTCTGATTTTATTTTTTCTTCAAATAAAACAATCGTCCCCACCCTAGTGAAGATAATCTCTTCTTGCTTTTAGAGATTACACCCTTTATTTTTACTATTATGGTAGTGAATTGTGTGCATAAATATGCACTTAGATAATTGTATATTTCCATTTTTTAAATATAGTCAATAATATTTCTATTAATTTTTTATTTAGAAAATTATATAAAATAAAAAGTAGTCAGAAATTATATAAAATTCTTGATTAATAAATATAATTAAACAACTAATTTTAATTTAGTTTATTATATAACTATACTATTTTATATTCGTAAATTAGCGTGGAAAAGTTATTTTAATCCTTTTAAATAATGCTCATGGCATGTTGTTTAATATCCGTTCTTCATTTAAAAAAAATAATCATTGAAATGGGTTAAAACTATTAATTAAAAAAGTAATCATTTAAATGATGTTCCTCGCAGATTATTTAATATCCATTGTTCATTAAAAAAATCATTTAAATGGGTTAAGACTATTAATTGAAAAAGTAGCCATTTAAATGGGAATGAATGTTTTTATATGCATTGTTAAATACAAAATTAATCATAAGAATGAATTTTTTGATAAAGAAAATAGTCGATGTGTATCATCACTTTTATTAATACATTTATGATTTTATTTTTTCATTATTATTTTATATAAAATATGTTTTTTTTAAATATAAATAATAATATTATTATTTTTTACGAATAATTTTTATAAAATTTATTATTATTTTATTGTTTTAAATATAAATAATAATATTATTGATCTTTACTAATAATTTTTATGGAATTTATTATCATTTTTATTAAGAAAGTATTTAGGCAAATTTACTCGAGATACGTGTGATTTCGTATTAACAATATGTTTTTTAGCAACATGAATTCAACTAACTAAGCTTTATAAAATTTATATTATTAATATTAATATTAATGATAAAATTTATTCATTGTTATTATATATATATATATATATATATATATATATATTGAATTATATATATATCAAATATCTGTATTTTATATTAACATATAAAATATTTATATCCCATGTAATTTATTAGGATCTTCAATACTTTTTGTCTCTTTCAATGCAAACCACATCTAAGAGAGGAGATGTGATATGAAGTAACATACTTCAAAACTAAAAGAACATGATTTTTCTTAATTGTACTCATTTCAAAAAACAACCTAGATAACCATTGTCTATATAGTGGCTAGAATATGCAAGGACATAGATTACAAATTTAAAAATAGAACTCGGCTACTATTAGCAACATAAATAATAACATAATTAAGGAATATAGACATGTGAAAGATGAGCTAAGTTTCATGGAGATGGTGGATCTCTTTGTAAGATAAAGGCCTTGATGCATTCCATGAACTCATCCATGAGTTAATATAATAGATGTAATTCCTCCATGTGTATGAGAAGTTAATCTTGTCTTTTAATTTGATCAAACCATGACCATTCCCAATAGAATTTTGGGATGAAAAATGTAGGTCAATGATGTGTAGATGTGGACTTTTTTGGGCTAGAGGAGTCCCCATGCTAGGGAAATTCTTGTTGGTTATGTGACCTTGGGCTTGAACTTTGGCATTGTTGTAGGTTGCATGACCTTGGACACTCTCTCTCAAGCGAGCTCATTAGCATGGAATGATGGAGATAACAAAAAGAAGACTAGAGAGTTGCAAGAGAGGGAGGGAGACCCTTGAGTGAGAGAGGGGGTATTCTAGAGGTGAATTACCACATGAAGAATCAACAAGATGGAAGCAATAGAGAACATGACCAATTAACAAAATGAAAAGGGAGCCCACGGTAGAATTAACCTTTTCCAATTGCAGTAGAAAGATGATCGAACAAATTTAACATAAAAATACCATGCAAATGGATTATGTAACTATTATGTGCCACATCCCACAAAGATGTCTGAGAAAGGAACTCAATGAGAGAAAAAAGAAAGAGCCTAATGTTGAAGCCATTGACATTGTGGGAGTTCCCATTGAGTGTTCATGGTGACCCTTGCTAGGAGGATGACCTTATGCTCATGTAAATTAGACCACTGCAAAATGAGAGAAGTGACCCCTGCTAAGAGGAAAATGTCGCACTAAGACAAAACTTACAAAAAGAGAATGAGGGAAGGGACCAAGTTAGGAGTGCCTAGTCCTTTAGACTATGAAGCTCATACCAAAAGGCTAGAAATGTGTTTGATATACAAAATCATAATGGGTTGGACCTAGAACTTTCTAATATTGACAACGGAAGATAACTAACTTGACCTCCTCATACCAAGTTGATATATAAAGCAAACTCCGAGTGCTTTGGGAATCCTTGAACCATCAATGTATGTATTCATAATTGAGTAAATTTGAGTGTGAACACATACTTATTGGTGGGATATTGCAATAGAGAGAATGAACGTGTGTTATTCCATGGTGATATGGGTGGTGAGGGAGGGTGTCCAATCCCACGTCACCTCGTGAATTCTTATGGGTTTTCACTTGGTAGCAAGCCCCGCTTTCCCTAGTCATGCATCGAGAAACCTCATCTAGGGTAAAAAAAAAAGTTTGTTATAAAGATACTTCTTATATAATTTGGATGGGCTATTGATGAAGAGCATGTGTTTTTGCCAAAAAAATTAGTAATTCAAAATTATATAAATTATTATACAAATTATATACCAATACATAATAAAGAAAATAATAAATAAAAAAAATTATTAAAGAAATGAGTATTTAAAATTTAAGCATAATTACATAGATAAAAAAAATATTTTATTTTGGAATTCAAATTATAATAATAATAAAATTATAATTTAATTAATTATTAATTTTATAAAATGTTGCTAAATAGATAAAATAATTATAATATTAATGCTCTTTAATTTAAAAAAACTAAATATTATCAACAAAGAGAATTATACTTCAAAATATGTTCTTAAATTGTTCCTTAATTCAAATTAACTTAAAATAGTTAAGTACATTTCCCATTTCAATAGTATTTGAATTATACCATTAATACAGAATTATACTTTAACCATAAATTATACTTCAAAATATGTTCTTAAATTATTGCTTAATTGGTATTAACTTAAAATAGTTAAATAAATACATTTCCTATTTCAATAATATTTGAATTATACCTTTAATGTATTTTCCTATCAAAATTCCTCTATATATTAAAAGATATTAGGTAACACAGACCCCTCAATTACCTATCCTCCCGGGCCCAGCTACCCATCCTCTACTATGAACTCTTCCCTCTTTACCATTTTATTAATTTAATTTCAATTTGCACTTCATTCCATATTACTCTTCAGGGCATTTCATTTGGCCACCTACCCGATCCTTGTGGAGACACCTCAGCACTCGTAAAAAAAAATGGCAATTACCTAACATTTTCAATGAATTGTATTGTTAGACTATATCTGAATCAGAGTTTAGAAAGATAGTACATGTTATTTGCATTCAAATATAGTGAAAAGGACCTATATTTGCATGTTATTACACCTTGCATAACTATAAAATATGCCAAGAGAGAAATTATAAAAATAAGCAGCTAAATGAAGATCAGTTAAGCTGCAGCTGCAGTTTATTCCAGAATTTGTGTTATGCATAAATCAATTTCTACCCATTGACGAATTTCAATTTGAATATATAGGGCTCCCATTTGCACAAAGAAACCACCCATAGAAAATTGGAAACGAAAACAACCAATAGTTAACTTTTTAATGAAGAGCCGGTGAAGAATTTGGAAAGCAACGGGTTCATTGTTGTCGGCATGGATTTAGAACTTAGCTTTTTGCGCCAAACTTCGGCTCTATGTTTTGCACTACGTCCTCTACAACGACTATAAAAATAAGGCAACACACTACAAAAATGATCAATCGCACAATACTCTATGTATTGCTCTCTGACCAGCTACCCTAAAAAGCATTCGAATTAGGGTTTGAAATACAATCAATTCATCCACTAGAGGCAAAGTTGAGGTATATTTTCGGCCTGGTAAATGTTCATAACAATTTGTTTGTTAGGATGGAGCATTCTAGGAAGAGAAACAGAGATCTGAGAGGTGACAGCGGCGATGCGAAATCGTTAAGGTATGGATTACGGCGTCGTAATAGCGGCGAAGAGGAGGAGGGGGCGCCTGGAAATGGGAGGCATCAGGCCAGGTTTCACCACATTGCAGATGAATCTAGAAAAATGAGGAATAGCCCAACCAAACGCATGGAATGTATGAGCGCTGAGCCAAGCATAATATCGAATGGGCGAAATTTTGCAGGAGCGATTAATATTAACGAAAGTAAGAAGAAGCGTGTGACAGTGGCAGATCAAAATGAGCTGCAGTATGATGATTTTAGGGTTTCTAAAACATCTCCACTGCCGAATTCGATGGCGTTTGAATGTTCAGAGGGCTTGCCTCTGGAACGTTTTGGCCTGGGTGATATCATTTGGGCAAGGTCTGACAGCAGAGTTGAAATCCCTGCTTGGCCTGCTCAAGTTATCGATCCCGTAGAAGACGCCCCACAATATGTGCTGAGCATTCGGGTTCCTCGCAGACTTTGTGTTAGGTTTTTCGGCTTGAAAAGAAGTTGGGAGTACCAATATGCATGGGTGAAAGAAGAAATGATGTTTTCTTTTTGGGAAAGCGTTGAGACGTTATCATATGAGGGCCAGAAATTGTTGGAAAGGGATTCTAACCACCTTAAGGGTGAGTTTCTTAATGCAATTAAGGAAGCTTATGTGTCAGATTTTTCTTCCGGGTACAACAAGGAGAATAAACCAGATGAAGATAGACATCAAGGAGAAGAAACCATATGCAGCAGCTGTAGCCAGAAGTTTCCAGCTTCAAAATTATTGGAGTCTGTTAATGTTAAACAGCTGGGTAATTCATCTAAAAAGGACGTATTCATCTGTCTACGCTGTTACAATTTGTACGAGTCCAATCAGTACTGTGGCATTTGCAAGAAGGTGTGGAATCCCACATTGAAAAGAAATTGTGTCCAATGTCAAGAGTGCAAGATTTGGGTTCATGCCGATTGTGATAATATAAGCAGTGAAAAACTACAAGACCTTATTGAATACTCATGCCCACATTGTACGCTGAAACAACCAGACCTGAGTAAAGCTCCAAAGGAGGAAAACAATAGGATTTTTACTGTTCCAGACTGCATTACTGTTGTTTCTGATGGAAAGGAAGCGGAAAACAGTAGGCCTTTGATTCTTCCGGAGCGTATGACTGTTGTTTGTGATGGGAAGGAAGAGGAAAACAATACGCCTAATTTCTCTGTTCCAGGGCGCATTGCTGTTGTTTGTGATGGCAAGCAAAAGAAAACCAATAAGTCTTTCACTGTTCCAGAGCATATTACTGTTGTTTGTGATGGCAAGGAAGAGAAAAACAATAACCCTTTAGTTGTTCAAGAGCGCATTGCTGTTGTTTGTGATGACAAGGAAAAGAAAAGCAATATGCCTTTCGTTGTTCCAGAAGGCATTACTGTTATTTGTAATGACAGAGAAGGGCATTATGTGCCTAATAGTCACTTAGTTCTCTGTGAATGTAGTGAATGTGGAAAGGGTAGGTTGATGAGTCTGTCACGATGGGAAAAGCACGTAGGCTGTAAGAGCAAGAAATGGAAGCAGAGTATTAGAGTTAGGGATTCCAGTCAGCATCTCATTGATTGGCTCAGCAAGGCCCATGAAGATGGGGCTTGTGGCCTTGGATTCTTTATCGGAGAAGGGAAAATGGGGAAAAGGGCATAAAGTAGTAATGGCCGGCCCCCTGAAGCGGACCGCATGTGGATTTTGGGTGCATGTTACTTGTGCTTGCTTTGCTAAAGAGGTAACGTTTGTGAATGGTAAAACTATGGAGCCTGTAGATGGCATATTTGAATGGTAAATCGTTTTTTGAAGTGTAAAAATTTTATCACGCCCACGTTTGCGTTAATTAAAACGTAGATGACCTGAAAATGTTACATTGGAAATACAAAGAGAAGAATGTATGGGAATAGAAAGAGAAGAATGTATGTAGCTACATTTTCTATTGAGCTTCTCATCATTGTTTTACTCAAATTCCCATTTTGAAATCTATATTTATGCTAAATCAATGATACTAACCTAGAAGAATCATATGCATTCAGATGTTGTGCGTACAATTATAACTTTCATAATTCACAGATCTATGGTGGATTTACACCATGACACAGAGTCCATATACAACAAGTTAAAATAAGAAGTGGACCCACTAAAGTTTTCTTCGTACAAAGGGCCAGAAAAATGGAAGGAATCGATTTGGCTTTGGGAAATCTGGAGTTCAAGGATATCGTCTTTCACTATCAAAAACATATGAAGAGAGGACATTGTGAGATATTAAGGCATAGTGTTGCCAATGTGGTAAAAAAGCCATATCATTACTTGTATTTGTCTATTTATATTTCAAAATGATGCCATATCATTACTTGCATTTGTCCATTTATATTTCAAAATTCATTGCCGTGTGATTATTTACCTGATTATATTTCATCACTTAATTTTAAAATAATGAAAAATATTTTTATAAAAAATATTTTATTAAACTAAATTTAAATTATAATATTAATAGTTATTATTTATATTACTATTATTATCTAATTTTAAAGTGAGGGTTGTCGGGAATTTTTGGTCATTCCAAACAAAAAAAAGTGGAAAAATCCTCTATTATCATTGTTGGGAATTTTCTGATAAATTCTGAAACAAACAAAAAAAATGTGAACAGAGAGTAATACTCTGTTTTGGGAATTTCTGATAATTCCAGAACAAAAGAACAGAGCAGAAATTGATACTCTATTTTGGCACAGGATCAAAAAAAACTTGAACAGAATAATGCTCTGTTTTAATACAGCGAAAACAGAAAAAAATCGCTTTGCTGAAACTGGTGTTTCAGCAACGTAATTTCGTGAGTTGCTGATCGTGGTGTTTGAGCAACGGTGTTTTGACGTCAAGACTATTTTTGCCTTACGGTGTTTCAGCAACACTCTGTATTGACGTTAAGACTATTTTCGGCTTATGATGTTTCAACAACACAAAAAAACTTCTATTTATAAACAATAAACTAAATGTTAGAAAAACATCTTCCTCACATAGAGGGATTTTCACAAGAGAATATGCTGAAGAGAATCTTTCTCTTGACAGAGGGATTACAACAGGAATGCTTCATTTCTTCAAACCAATTTTTTTCACTATCTCAGAAAATTACAATTTCAGCACTGTTGTGCGATACAAAAAAAAACTCTCTTGTATTTCTACACTGTTGTGTGTTACAAAAACTCTCAATCTATTTCTTTATTTTCTACACTGCTATGTCTGCGTTTTATAGTGCGGGAAGGGGTCTAACTTATCCATCACCGCTTTAACTTGCTGATGAAGTCTCTGATACAATTTGTTGCTCATGATAAACAAATCTAATCTTTTGTTGTATTTCTTGAGTCGGTGGTGATGAAATCCATGGCTGATAAATGCCGCGACGGCTCGAGACTGGTTCTTTTCTCTTTCAGCCGTTCTGCTCATTAATACGGTTGTTTAAAAGTAATGGCACAACGGTGGATCTGATCTTCCTCTTTCAGGAACACAAAAATAACTAAAGAGTGAAAGGATGGTAATGGCGGTGGCTTAAAAAAACAGGAATAAATGTGGGGCGTCAGATGTGCACAAATAAGTAAAGTAGTTTTTGTTGTTCAACTGTTCACTGTAGTTGAAATTATAATTTCAACACTCCCCTTTAATTTCAACTGCTGGGTTATTAGTCATACCCAGACGTTTCCTTAAAAACTCAAAATTTTTCTGGTTGAATGGCTTTGTCAGAATATCCGCAACTTGTTCCTGAGTCCTGCAATGTTGTAAAACGATTTCTCCATTGTTCACCAATTCTCTGATGTAGTGAAACTTTGTGTCTATGTGTTTCGTTGTCTTGTGGAATACAAAATTCTTGGATAATGCAATAGCTACGCTATTGTCACAAAAAATAAATGTTGTTGTTGCATGTTCTTGGCATAGACTTCTTAACATTCTCCTCATCCAAACCGCTTGACACGCTGCTGCTATAGCTGCCACGTACTCTGCTTTTCCTGTAGACAATGCCACAATTGGCTGTTTCTTGGAAGCCCATGAAATGGCTCCTGAACCTATGTGAAAAACATAACCGGATGTGCTTTTCCAGTCATCTACACTTCTAGCCCAATCACTATCTGTGTATCCAACTAAATCTGAACATTCTGAAACAGTATAAAATATGCCATAACTTTTTGTACTTTTAACATACCTCAAAATTCTCTTTGTTGCTTGCCAATGTGTTTCTTTTGGCTTCTCGATGAATCTAGAAATTAAACTGACAACATGCATTATGTTCGGCCTAGTTGTAGTTAAATACATAAGGCTACCAACTATGCTCTTGTAAACGCTAGGGTCAAAATCCTTGCTGCTGTCCTCTTTGCTGAGTTTTAATCCCATCACTGTGGGAGTGATTGCTGCCTTGCTGTCCTGCATGTTAAATCTGCTCAACACTTCATTTACATATTTTTCTTGCGAAATAAAAATTCCACTTTTATTTTGATCTACTTCTATTGCTAAGAAATATCTCAGCAAACCCATGTCAAACATCTCAAATTCTTCTTTCATGTCTGATTTGAAATTTTTAATGAGGTAGTCATCATTACTTGTAAAAATCACATCATCAACATATAAGACAATAATTAAGATTTTACCGTCGTTTTCTTTGATGTAAATGGTGGGTTCTCCCTCACAGTTCTCAAATCCGTTCTCCAGTAGATAAGAATCTATCCTACTGTACCATGCTCTTGGCGCTTTCTTCAGCCCATAAAGAGCTTTCTTCAATCTGCAAACTTTGTGCTCTTGGCCTTTCTTCTCATAGCCTAGAGGTTTCTCAATGTAAACCTCTTCCATTAACACTCCATTCAAGAATGATGACTTCATGTCCATTTGGTAAACTTTCCATTTGTTTTGTGCTGTTATGGATAGCACTGCTCTCACGGTTTCCATTCTTGCAACCGGTGCGAAAGTCTCCTTATAATCTCTCCCATACTACTGCTTGTATCCCTTGACAACAAGTCTTGCCTTGTGCCTTTCTATCTTTCCTTCAGCATTACTCTTGGTCTTGTAGACCCATTTAACTCCAATGACTTCTTTACCTTTTGGTAGTTCAATTAAATCCCATGTCTTGTTTCTTTCTATGGCATTCATCTCCTCATCCATAGCTTCTATCCATTTCTTATCATTAATTGCAACTTTGAAGTGAATAGGGTCATCAACATGACAATACAAAGCAAACAGGGAATTCATACCTTCATCATAAATATCACTTAAATTTCTGAATTTCTTACCTCTTTCATTCGGTGTGCAAGTGCTTGTAGATGCACTTGAATTTCCTCCTTGTGGTGTGCTTGGAGAAGCACTCTCATTTCTTCTTAAGGGTGTCTCTTGCTATTCTGGTGTTGGTGCTGCTGTTTGGGGATGTGTTTCAACCAACTCCTCATCGTCATCATGAGACAAACAGTTTTTAACATTAATTGTTTTCTCTATGCTTCCATCCCAAGCTTCCTCCTCAATAAATTAAACATCTCTGCTCACAAAAAGCTTCTTGGTGGATGGGATATACAACCTGTAAGCTTTGGATTCCTCACTGCATCCAATGAAAATACATTTCTCCCCTTTAATATCCAATTTCTTCCTTAGCTGATCTGGAATGTGTGCATAAGCCACATACCCAAAAACTTTCATGTGGGTGACTCCTTGCTTTCTCCCACTCCATGCTTCTTCTGGCACTTTATTCATCACTGATTTTGTAGGACACCTACTCAAAATATATACTGCACAGTGTACAGCTTCAGCCCAATAATCGTTTGGCAAATTCTTTGCCTTCAACATGCTCCTCGCCATATCCATGATTGCTCTGTTTTTCCTTTCAGCAACTCCATTTTGCTGTGGGGTGTATCTTGCTATAAATTGCTTATGAATTCCATTTTCTCTGCAAAAACGTAAAAATTCTTTGGAGATATACTCACCTCCTCTGTCAGTTCTCAAAACCTTGATACACAGCCCACTTTGATTTCTACAAGTGCTTTGAAATTTTGAAATTTTTCAAACACTTCACTCTTGTTCTTCAGGAAATAGACTCAAGTCTTTCTGGTAAAGTCATCAATAAATGTTAGAAAATATTGGCTACCTACAAGTGATGGAGCTTGCATCGATCCACATAAATATGAGTGGACAATTTCTAAGGGTGCCTTTGCCCTTATGCTTTTCCCGGTTGGAAAACATTCTCTGTGTTGTTTCCCCAATATACAACCTTCACAAAGGCTGTCTGGCTTTTCTATCAATGGTAATCCTCTTATCATTCCTTTTCTACTCAACAAATTAAGACCTCCAAAGTTGAGATGTCCAAGTCTCAAATGCCACAACAAATTTCCATCCTTTGGTATGCTTTGGAGAGCCTCTTGTGTCACTGCTGCAATTTCTTCTTTATTTTTCAAATCTACCTTTGTTCTAAGAGGGAACATTCTCTTCCTCATCATCTTCACTTCAGCAATACAACGTTTGTTGGGTGATCTATCCATGATGGTGCATACATCATTCTCAAAGAAAACATTGTAACCCTTTTGAACAAGCCGTCCAATACTCAAGAGGTTACACTTCATTCCGGGAACATAATAGGCTTCTAGTATGGTTTTATTTTCACCTTTCTTTGTAAATATTTTAACTTCTCTTTTTCCCATAACAAAAATTTTACTATCAGTTCCAAGTGTGACTTGTGACTGCACACTCTCATCTAAAGCAGAAAACAGGGCTATGTTTCCTGTCATATGGTTGTTGCAACCAGAATTTAGAAAACATATATCTTCACTGTTTGTTTCAGCCATATTACAAACTAACAACACATTATCTTGACTGATATTTTCTCTAGTGATATTTGCACTAGATCTATTACTCATATCATGCTGCTTCTTCCTACATTCATTTGCATAGTGCCCATATTTTTTATAGTAATAACATTGGACATTGGATTTTTCATACCTTTGTCCTTGAGCATGATGGTGTCCACTTTGTTGGCTGCTGCCACGGCCTTGGTTCTGATTTGGAATGCTACCTCTTCCTTGAATGTTTGTTGAACTGTTTCTTTCAGCTCTGTATTGGCTTCTGCCTCTTCCTTGAATTTTTGTTGAACTGTTTCTTCCACCTCTGTATTGGCTTTTGCCTCTTTCTCTCTTCTTTCCTCTGCCTTTACCTCTTCCTCTTCCAAATGACATCTGGGTCTTGAAGGCTTGCTCTAGAGATGAAGTTTCATTTCTACTCAACCTCTGCTCATGTGTTACCAATGATGAATGAAGTTCATCAACTGAAACATTTGAGAGATTCTTTGTCTCTTCTATGGTGGTGACAATCACATCAAACTTTGAGGGTAGGCACCTCAATAGTTTTTCCACAATCCTCCTTTCTTCAAGAGTTTCTCCATGAAACCTTATCTCTGTGACAAAACCAACTGCTTGTGTGAATTATGAGTCAATATTGTCTAATTCCTTCATGCGCAGGTTCTCAAAATCTTTCCTCAGCAACTGTAGTTTTGATGTCTTCACTCTCTCCATGTCTTGATAGGCTATCTTGAGAGTTTGCCATGCTTCTCTAGATGTCTTGGCTACTGCTATCCTTGGAAACACACTCTCATGCACTGCTTGATATAAAAATACAAGGGCTTTAGAATCCTTCTTCTTGTTTCTCTTCAACAGCTCTTTCTTTGCCTGAGTTAATCCATTAAACTCTTCTTCATTTGCTGGCTCTTCAAATCCATATTCAACAAGTTCCCATAAATCTTGTGAGGCAAACAGGGCTCTCATGATTATTGCCCAGTAGTCATAGTTTTTCCCATTGAACTGCAGGAGCTGGGTATCAAACATACCCACGTTGGTGGTGGTGCTGGCCATACTTGCAGTACATGAAAAAATCACTTAATTGTCTTCAACAACTACACAAAAAACTAATCTGAAAAATACCTTGACAACGTTTTCACTCTGCTGGATAATTTGCTGGAGAAAGTAACCTTCTTTCAGCTTCTTTGACATCTTCAAAGATCCTGGTCAAGCTCTGATACCATGTCGGGAATTTCTCGTCATTCCAAACAAAATACAGTGGAAAAATCCTCTGTTACCACTGTTGGAAATTTTCTGATAAATTCCGAAACAAACAAGAAAAAATATGAACAGAGAGTAATACTCTGTTTTGGGAATTTCTGATAATTCCATAACAAAAGAACAGAGTAGAAAGTGATACTCTGTTTTGGCACAGGATCAAAAAAAAAACTTGAACAAAATAATGCTCTGTTTTAATACAGCGAAAACAGAAAAAAATCGCTTTGCTGAAACTGGTGTTTCAGCAACGTAATTTCGGTAGTCACTGATCATGGTGTTTCAGCAACGGTGTTTTGACGTCAAGACTATTTTTGACTTACAGTGTTTCAGCAACACTCTGTTTTGACATCAAGACTATTTTCAGCTTACGGTGTTTCAGCAACACAAAAAAAACTTCTATTTATAAACAATAAACTAACTGTTAGAAAAACATCTTCCTCACATAAAGGGATTTTCACAAGAGAATATGCTGAAGAGCATCTTTTTCTTGACAGAGGGATTACAACAGGAATTCTTTAGTTCCTCAAACCATTTTTTTTCACTATCTCAGAAAATTACAATTTCAGCACTGTTGTGCGATACAAAAAAAAAAACTCTCTTGTATTTATACACTGTTGTGTGTTACAAAAAACTCTCAATCTATTTCCATATTTTCTACACTACTATGTCTGCGTTTTATAGTGTGGGAAGGGGTCTAACTTATCCATCACCGCTTTAGCTTGTTGATGAAGTCTCTGATACAATCTGCTGCTCATGATAAACAAATCTGATCTTTTGTTGTATTTCTTGAGTCGGTGGTGATGAAATCCATGGCTGATAAATTTTGTGACGGCTCGAGGCTGGTTCTTTTCTCTTTTAGCCATTCTGCTCATTAATACAGCTGTTTAGAAGTAATGGCACAACAGTGGATCTGATCTTCCTCCTTCGGGAAGACAAAAATAATTAAAGAGTGAAAGGATGGTAATGGCGGTGGCTTAAAAAAACAGGAATAAATGTGGGGCGTCGGATGTCGACAAATAAGTAAAGTAGTTGTTGTTATTCAACTATTCATTGGAGTTGAAATTATAATTTCAACAAGGGCTAAGTTAGTGATTTAGCTACTAAGTTTATTAAGACATATATATTCTATTTTTATGATTTGCGATCTCTTAAAAAGAAAAATATGCTCTTAACTACTAGGCCCATTCAAAGTATGTTTTGAATGTAACATCTACATGTGATATACTAGTAAAATAATATAATCTCTTCAATAAATTATTAAAAAAATTATTATATTATTTCTTAATATTTATTTTTTCAAGTTTATAATATATTGATTGAATATTAATAAGTATACTAATGCATATTTAACTCTCTTCATCTAAATGTTTTTTATTACATTGAAACAAAATATATTTAAAATATGCAACATTATGATATTTAATAGTGTGAAAGGCTTATGAATGTCCCAAGTGAGGATCCGTTTTTTGCTTAGAAGCCAAAGGAAAGTGGAGACCTTAGGCCAGATGTTTGGTTACCAGACTTAGTCCCATAGTTGATCCTTTATGATCTACGTAGGTTGATAGAGAATTTGGTATGCTTCCTTGGTAGTGAACATGCTCTTGGGTGTATATCCCCATTGTACTTTGTCCTTCTGATTAGAGAGTTTAATTTTCCTGAGTTTGAGATCTTGATCAATCTCTTCATAGGTTTCCTCCTACTAGTTGGCCTGCCATGTGTTTTCCGGTCTCCAAAGTTGAAAACATTGGGCGGATTGCTGCTGCTAGAAATGATGGACATGGATTTGCTCATTTTGCTGCATGGTTGCTTGCCACTTAGGTTTGTGAAAGAGAGAGGCAAGTTTGGGAAGTTCTTGCTAGGAATCCTCCCAAAATCTTGCAGTGGTGCCTCAGTGAATTTCTGAGAAGCTGTGCACTTGAATAAAGGCACTATGTTGCTTGGTAGCATTCCATATCAGCGAGCTAGGGGTGGATGAACTGAATCGGATGAGCTCCTCCTTTGGACTCCCTGGAGCATATTTGGCTAGCCAGAGACAAGCCCAGGGAGTGTGCAGTTTAGTGATCCAATTCCACCATATGCGCACACCCATGATGTTGTTGCTGTGGAGGGGATCCCTCAGACCTAGCCCCCCAACTGACTTCGGAAGACAAACCTCTGTCCATTTGACCAGAGCCCATTTTTTGTTGTGGCTGAGGAACCCCAAAGAAAATTTCTTTGAAGATTACAAATATTTTTAAGAACCCATTTAGGGGCAGCCAAGATTGAAAACAAATACAGAGGCATGGCTTGGAGAACAGATTTGATTAGGATAATCTTGCTTGCAATGTTGAGAGAGCGGTAAGTCCATGAGGAGAGCCTGCTTTCTAAATTGTCAAGGAGGGTTCTCCAGGAAGCATGTTTGGTAGCAGAATCAAATAGGGGAGCTCCAAGATATTTCGAAGGAAGCTTGGCTATCGAAAATCCCAAAATCCTCGCTATAGTTCTCTGAGTGAGAATCAGAGTGTGGAAGAAGAAAAGGTGGGATTTGGAGGCATTGATGGTGGTGCCAGAGGCTTCTAAGAAGAGATTGAGAAAGAGCTTGAAGGCAGAGGCTTCTTGAACAGACAGATGGCCAAAAGCATATTATTATCGACAAACTATTGGTGAGTGATGGGGGATTGACCATGCAGAGAAATTCCATTTAAAGAGTGTGTATTGATAGTAGAATGAAGAAGGTGACTTAGTCCTTCGGTCATGAAAACAAAAAGGAATAGGGAAAGAGGATCGCCTTGATGGATACCCCATGATGGATGAAAGGGTGGGGAAGGGGAACCATTTAGGAGGATGGAAAAATAGAGGGAGGAAATGAGATTCATTATTCATCGCGTCCAGGTAGCATTGAAGCCGAATGCAAGTAAAATGTGTTTAATCTAGGTCCATCTATGCTTGTTGAATGCTTTGGAGAGATCTAGTTTCAGAATCATACTTGGCTTTTTTAGGATCTTGAGGGAGTGAATCACTTCATGTGAGAGAATGATACCATCAATAATTTGGCGCCCTTCTACACAGCCTGTCTGATCTGGCGAAATGAGGAGAGGGAGAAGAGGTTTGAGCATGTTCACCATGACTTTAGATATGAGTTTGTAGATTACATTACCTACCGCAATTGGCCTATATTTATCAGGAGTATTGGATTCTTTCACTTTAGGAATGAGTGTTATAAAGGTCGTGTTTAAGGAAGGAAGGATTAAATGCATCGATCGCGATTCTTCCACAAGCTCCCAGACTTCTGTTTTGATGTGCTCCTAGAAGGCATGAAAGAAGTTGGCTGTGTATCCATCAGGGTCGGGCACTTTACCATCCTTGAGTTGGGCCATTGCGTCGCCCACTTCCTACATAGAGATAGGCTGGAGAAGCCTATTGTTGTGATTCGCATTTATGATTTTAAGAATGTGCCGTGTAATAGTTTGTATAGCTTGATTTCTGCAACCCAGAGGTTCCCTAAGAATGTCCTGAAAGTAATCTTGGAATTCCTGTGCCACTTCTTCATTCACCTCCAGACGCTCCCCTTGCTGATTATTAATGAAGGCGATGTTATTGTGCATTCTCCTTTGAATGGTTGACCTGTGAAATAATTTGGTATTTTTCTCCCCATCTTTACGCCATTTGATCCTGGATTTTTGTTGCCAGAGAGTCTCTTCTTGTTGCCTTTGTGTTTCAATTTGCGTTAGGAGGGCTTGCTCCTGTTGCGCATAGTCTTCTGTTCTTCCCTCAGAGATGATACACTATTGCAGTGTATTCATTTGCTGCTCCAGCACTTTCCACTGATAATTTTTTTTACCAAACTGAGTGTGATTCCAATATTTGAGCACTTGTTTAAGGTATTTTAGCTTTTGTTGAAATTGAAACATCTTTGCTCCTGCAGGGGGAATGAAGGATTTCTAGGCATCGATGACCACTTCTTTGAAATTAGGATGAGAAAACCAAAATGATTTGAAGCGAAAAGGTATATTGCACTTAGACCCTGGACACGGCCACTATAGCATTATGGGCCAATGATCCGAGCCCACTTGAGGCATGGTGGAGGCATGGAAGTCTCCACCCAGGTGAATGGCATTGTTTGACAAGAGGAATCGATCCAGTCTGGAAGCTATATGTTGTGGTCCCCTTCTTTTATTGGTCCATGTATGCATATCATTAGAAGTTTGAAGGTCCATTAGTTGATTTCTATGGATGAATTCTTTAAAGCTGATCTTGTCCCCTTCCAGCCTCGCTCAACCTCCTGATTTTTCCTACAAAGCTGTGAAGATATTGAAATCACCACCACTAATCCATAGGAAAATGCTCCTACCAGAGTTGGGAGCTGTGAGTGTGTCTAGCAAATCCAACTTTGTTTGTGAATCTTGTGTGAAATACACATTAGTGAGAAGACCATGGATATTGGTCCCAATTAGGTGGAATGTAGTTTGAATGAAGAAGTGTGAGGCATGAAAATCTTGAAGGGAGAGAACTTGAGCATTCCACATGATTGCTAGCCCTCTTGAAGCCCCTGAGGCATCCACAGAGACTGAGCGACATCCTGGCCATGCTTTATTTAGAATTTTCTCCAGTACAGTGTTGTTGCCTTTGGTTTCTTGTAGAAAGACTAATGAAGGCTTTTCTTGCTGGATCATATTTTTTAACATTCTGTGTTTTGCAGGGCTGTTAAGCCCTCTCACATTCCATGAGATTAGCTTCATGAGGAATAGTGGGGAATATATTTGAAGAACTTGGTCAGCTTGGGAAATCTACCAGATTCCACCAACATTTCTCCAGTAATAGTGGTCCTTTGCAGATCCATTTTGTGCCCACATTTCTTCGTGTCTTTCAGTATTTTTTTACCATCCCACGGACTACCTGATTAAATACCAAGATATTTGTTGTGCTGTGCTCTGGCTAAAACTACTTCAAGTCTTTTGATTTCCCGAGAGGGTATAGTACTGAAATCTTTCTGTCGACACGCCGCTTCTAGTTTGAGAATGTCCAGACCTCCCAGATCTACACTTTCTGGTTCCTCCTCCATGTGTGTTGGTTTGTTCTATTCTTCCTCATCTAACTTTTGATGAATGCTGAGAGCTAGAGCTGCATCTATCTCCATGGTGGAAGATTGTAGGACTGTATATGAATCTTTTTTTTATCAGAGGAGGTTGAGATGGGGATGCTGTTAAGATCAGAGAATGAGGGTGTAGCTAAAGGATTTGGAAGAGGCGGGGGTGAAGAAGGGGAAGGATCTGAAGGAGGGATTAATGTGTGATCCTCCATGTTATTTTGTGAAGTCGGGATTTCAAAATTATTCCGTGTTTTAGGTTTCTTGAGATCTTCTCGGGCAACTGGAGGTTTCTTGGCATGCTTTCTATGACTGGAGACCTTTGCATATCCTTAGCATCTTTGCTCATCTTAGTAAGAGGAGCTTTAAACTGAAGATTCAGACGGCAGTCCCTGAAAAGATGGCCATGCTCATGGCATTTTCTGCAATGAAAAGGAACATGCTTGTAGTCTATTGTTTGGACCCATTTGAAGCCGTCATGAAATAGACTTACCCAATCCATGATTTCTTTGGCCAGATGCATGTGTACACAGATCCTGGCATAGGAGGTGTATCTTTGGGATTTTTTTTCCTTAGCGACTTTGATGAAAACTCCCAGGTTCTTGCCAATGTCCGTTAAGGTCTCCTCATTCCAGTATTCCAAGGGAAGAGAGTACATACGTATCCATACTCGAGCCTAGTTGAAATCTTCTTTGTTTGGATTGAACCTTTCTTTCCATTCATGAAGATACATGCCTGTAGAGTTGAAGAAGTACGGGCCTCCTTCGAAGATGCGAGTTTTGTCTTTCAAACAGTTGAAAGTAGCGGTCAAGAAACCTTTGGAACCAAGCTGCAGGGTGACTTGTCTTTTAGGCTTCCATTTGGAGGCGATCCATCCATGCAAGACCTTTTCTGTTGGCCAAAATTCGAGGAACTTGCCTATGAGTGCATGATCCCTCATATATTGGATTTGGGTGTTGATTCGATCACTAGGAAGATCTATTTTGATTCCCTCTGCACACTTGGGGATGCATGTTGCAGAGGACGCTTTTGGCCATGACATCGAGTCATTCTGATCGATACCTTTATCTTTGGCTGTCGCATTACCTGCAGTAGAGTCTCCATTGTTGTTGATGACAGGATTGGTGTTGTGGGTGGCCAGTGCGGAGGAGCGAGAGCCAGCTGGAGCATCTGCGATTACTGGAGTGTAAGAGGAAGGGCCGGCGGAGGGAGGGGTAGCAGAGCCCACTCCTCTGGAGGGCGGATTCATGTTGAGATAATCAGTGGAAAATCAAGACAGGAAACCCGAAGGCACAGAGGAGATAGGCAACAAGTTTACTCATGAACCCTAGCAGGGGTAGCATCAAACCTCTGTTATAGAGCTCGCCAAAAAAAAGTCATCAAATTTATAATATATTGATTGAGTATTAATAAATATATTAATGTATATTTAACTCTCTTCATCTAAATGTTTTTTATTACATTGAAACAAAATATATTTAAAATTTGCAACATTATCATATTTAATAGTGTGAAAGGCTTATGAATGTGTAGTTAGTGTCTCAAACGTTTATGAATGTTTAGTTTTAGCTGCTTATGAATGTTTATATTTTTGTTGTATGTGTTTTTGATCTTTGTTAGTTATATTCTATTGTTTATTATTTATTATTATGAATTTTAATATTTTTCATTTTTTAAATGTATTTTTATTTTAATTTATATAGTATTTTATTATTTTTTTCTAGGAAAAATAGTAATTATTATTAAAGAGAATATTGAAAATTACATGTTATAGATGTGTAAAACATATCAAAATCTTGACTATTTGATCACTTAACAAACATGTGCTACAACCATGTTTGAAAAAAGTCAATAGAGAGATAAACATTTAATTTACTATTTTTTAGCTTTTTTCTCTTCACTTTCTGCCAACCATCAGAGTGGAGTGGAGGATACAATAGCCATTTTTTTCTTCAACATGTACGAGAGTTTCTTTATCACAGTAATGTGTTGTGAGGCATGAAATATTTTTGTGTCACTTGCATCATTTTCAAAAGAAAGCTTCATATTCTGCGGTTGTTGATCTGTAGGCATTGTCACTTTGGACACAGTTGTAACTAACAATATTCTTATCTCTCTCATTCTTCTTTTTGATATCATGGGAATTTTGTTCGACAATGTTTGTAGTGTTCTCTAGAATTTCCTTTTCCTCTCCTTTGACTTCTTGTGAATTTGATAACTTCCATCCCTTTAGCTTTTGGGCTTGTATCTTTTCAGTTTTGGCATTTTTCTTTTCTTGAGGACGCAAGTTTTGAACATGCCGAGTTTGAAGACATATATTACATTTGCATTTGAACATTGTATTTTCAAAATCTACAAGTTGGGACCACCACACATTGTTCTGAATTAGAATAATGTGATTAGGTAAGCCCTTACTAAAGTCTACCTCTACATACATCCTCACAAATATGAAAATTCATTTTGTGACTCTATGTGCATCCACCTTTAGGAACTTCCCCAATGAATTCCCTATCCCTTCTAACACTTTGTGATGCCAAAAATGGAAGGCTAGATTATGTAGCCTAACCCATACTGGCATTTTAGAGACCACCATGGTAGTTGAGCCAACTATTGCAAACCATGAGATCATGAATAGAACAACACCACCCCAAAACCATGGTTCTTCCTTTAAGACATAATCCATATCTTTTGATGTGTCAAATTTCAAAACAAAATGTCCCCTATAACATAGGTGAATAGCACGATTTCAATGTCATGAATATATGTTGGTGTAAGTACTCTCACTAGGGCCAAAATTCATTAAATATGCATATAATAGCTCTGGGCATGGAAATTAGAGTAGAGCTCATTGACCTTTGGCAAGCTGAACACCTATTTCAAGTTCCAAAATAGAGGGACCAAGGATCTTGAGCGAATGAGCTGACTTTTTGTGTGAATTAGTCCTTCCTTTCAGCACATTGTTGAAAAAAACTAGACCCTTTTAGGTAGATCCAAGACACCCTCCAAATATGGTGTTAAGGATAATGATTGAATCACATTCAATTCCATAATATTGTAGCTTGGATTCATCTTTCAATGTTTTCCTTGCATAAATGTTGCTTTGGAGACTTGTTGGAATACCCAATTGTGTGTGAAAATTCTTCTTAAGATATTGAACATCGTCTATGTTTCAAACACTCATGGAAATATATTTCCCTTCGAGGGATTTTATAAAAATGTGGAAATGGGTTTTTTATAGCTTATCTAGGGTTAGATGACAAGTATCCAAATTCTGTTTTGGTGGGACCTTTATTCTTGGAGGTGTAGTGGGGGTCTAAGGGGACATACCTATAAAAAAATCCATACAAAACTAAGTAGGATCTAAGAACCTCCTTGTCACCATAAGCCTCTGGGATCCAATAATAATCCATTCGATTCCGAATCACTGGAAATTTTTAGTGAATCCCATTTATTTTTAACTTGCTATGATCTGTTGGATCTTTGATGGAGAGATGATCTAGGTTTTTCACCCAAGATATTTCAAGAGGCACCGTCCCCTATCTTCAATGAAGGTTCATCTGAAACCAAGAAAATGACAAAGGACCACATGTTCTTTGTAAGTATAGTAACCACCAACCTATTTTCTCAACCCAGGGTTTGCATTTTACTATACTACTATCATTACCTCCAGATGAAATTTCACCCACGACTTCCACGATCCAACAAACCTATCGATTATGAAATCTTGAAATCACTTCCCCTGGTAGTAGATCTATAGGATATGGCGATGGATTCCTCATTCATGGAGTTGTCGATCTTGCACTTGACATGAAAAGCTCAGATCCAACAAGAAAAAATGATGTTGTCGATAGATCCTCACTGTTTGAAGCACGATATATGTAGATGATAGCAGTATCTTCTGCACTTGTCAAACTACCCCACCAGATCATTTATCTGTGGATAACAATCATATTTTCGAAACTTTAGTCATTTACATGCCACTTGAATTTATCAGAACAATGAAAGATGTTGGACTAATGTAGAAATGATATGTTGAGATAGAGTTGATGAGTTGTATTCTCATAGTTAGTGTTGAGTCTATCTATCATGAGATGTGTCTTTGTAGTCTATGTAAGTTAGTTGTATCTGAGTCATAGACTCTATCTTCCATGTTGTTATAGTCTAGTGATCCCATCATTATATAATGGGACACATTGTGACGTATGTGCATGAAGTCAGTGTGCATGCTTAGGCCTAAATTAATAATATGTTTAGTTGTGTTAACTCTTTGAATTTTCCAATATGGTATTAAAGCTTATGGTGTGGAGTTGACAACCAATTGAGGGATTCATTTTCCACGGTGTAAAGCTTGTGCTTGTTCTGTTTAGGAGGAGCAAGGCACTATTGTGCATGTGGTTGGATGAGAACTATTGTGATTTGAATTAGTTGAAGAAATTGGAAGTTCTACGATGTTGAACATAAGGAGCATGCAGTGATCTATCTTAATGTGAGAGTTAATCTCTGGAAAGTGAAGCTAATGTGACTCAAGAGCTGTAGCTTGTGATCAACAAATTTTTGGCATCTATCCAGAACTGTGTATAGGAGATACAACTTATGTGGAGTTGATGGCAAATCTGTTCCTGTGGAACGTTGAGCATAGGAAATTGTGGAAAGGTAATCCGTGTCAAGTAGAGGGCTAGATTTGGGGTGTTAGTGTGTATTGAAGGGTGTACAAACCTGTGCATTTGTAAAGGCCAAGAACTAGATCAGTCTTTCTGGGTAGTTAAAAAGTCATTGACTCTGGGCGGCATTCGAAATCTACTTCGCACATTTGGGAGTGAGGTTGTTGTTTTTTGTTGGGACAACCTTTGAGAAAAGGACTCCCACTCTGTAGATGTAAATTCTATATTTTTTTTTAGATCCGATATGTAATAGATATCCCCTCAACAGTCAAGAGAGAGATTTGAAGCTGGAACATGCACATGTGTTTGATTATCAAGGATTTCAACAAAAGATCTGTGAATTCACAACAGAACCGTGATTTGAAGGCCCAATGAAATTTTGAACAAAGGCGGTATAAAGTTCTTTAATGCTGGTTAAAGCTTTTTTTGTTTCTTTCTACAAGAGTGTGAATTGCGTGGAACTATTGTTCAAATACCTATCACAATGATCATTTTTTATTATTATTTAGCAAGATGAAGGCAGTATGATTGTCTAAGGTGTGATTCCAAGTGGTTTGTTGAGAAGGCATTGAGTGCAGTTCTAGAAGCGTTGTGCCTGATGGTGAATAAAAGATCAGAAAGACAATTTATCCTTAGTTTTGTGTGAAGTTGTAACCTTTCATTGATGTTGAATCTGCATGAAGTGCATTCAATAACCATGGAGGATACTATTTTTAGAGTATGCGTGAACCTAACCTGAGAGTTCAAATTCAGTGGTAAGAGCTTTCCTTGTGGTATTTTTTGTCAACTACCAAATGAAGTTGTATGATGTGATGCAGCTACTTATTACTCAATTTGTGGTGGAATTAAGTTGTTGTAATTGCCATTTTGTTTTTCAATGGGTTGGAAAAGTAAAATTAAACAATTTGGAAGAGAATTTAAACAATTTAAGAGAAAGTATCATGGGCCGAAGGTGGAAATGAAATGTAGTAAGAAAACTCATGAGATTCAAAAGGAAAAATTTGTGGATGATCCAGCCATAGTAGATAAATTTTCAATTAAACTTGATGAGGTATATTTGTTTTATGAAATGAATTCTAGGTTATATTTGAAAAGAATTTTATTGACAAACTATTGTTTGTTGTTGATAAAGTGGAAGAATATGAAGAGGAAATTGTAGATGCAATTAAAGGGACAAGAAATTTTGAAGATGTCAAATTTGATTATGATGTAGAGATAAATTTTATTGAAGAATGGATTGAGAAACCTTTTGAAAAAGTTGATGCAGTTCTGAAAGCAATAGCCGAAATAGTGAAGGCTCTTGAAAATGAGCAAAATGGTGAATCAATAAATAATCTAGATGACATGGAAATGGAAACAGTGGTGGATATATTTGAATAAGTTCCTGGTGTTTTAATTTATTGGAGCCCAGAAGAAATAAAACATTATTATGGATTGATGAGGCGACAACCAAGTAAACAGGAAAATAGTGATGATGAAAATGAACTTGTTGAAAAGCAGTTGAGATGGATTAGTATCATCCTAGTTGGAATAAAAAGAAACATAAATACTTCATGATCTAGAGTAAGAAGAAGACTAAATATGTTGAAAATGTCTAATTTTGGATCAGCAAGTCGAAGAAGAAATTTCATCAATATGTTAATGTAAAGAAAGTCAAAATGAAGTCATATTTGTAAGCCTAGCTGAGACTGAGACCAACAGGCGTTGTTATGCATTATTGAAAATTCATTTCTCCATTAAGGGGGTATGTTGGAATAATGTAGAAATGATATGTCCATATAGAGTTGATGAGTTGTATTTTCGTAGTTAGTGTTGAGTCTATCTATCATGAGTTGTGTCTTCATAGTCTTTGTAAGTTAGTTGTATTTGAGTCATAGAATCTACCTTCCATGTTCTTATAGTCTAGTGATCCCATCATTATGTAATGGGACACATTGTGATGTATGTGCATGAAGTAAGTGTGTAAGCTTATGCCTATTAATAATATGTTTTGTTGTGTCAACTCTTTGGAGTTTCCAATAAAAGTGGCCTTCGAGAGTGCCATGATGAGATTGCCCCTCAATGGCAGCAATTCTATAGATCCCGCATATACCGCAAATAACCCTAGCTGAACTCATTTCAGATCCACCATAATTTCCCTATATAGTGTTTTATGATGTTAATGTGATTCTTATGTATAAATTTATTTATATTTATGTTTTTTTTAAGTTATAATTATTATATTTTTATTTTTATAAAAATAACAAAGTTAAAAAGAAAAATAAAATAAATAAAATAATTGAGGATTAATTAAAAAGAGAAAAGGAAAAATAAAATAAAATTGTAGGCTAGTTTTTAAAAACATTAAAAAAATAATTTTAATCTCATAAACATTATATGTTTTTTTTTCTTTTTTCCTTCTTTTTCTAAGTGTTTTGAACGTATAAAAATATGATTTTTATTTAAATTGCAATTCAAATTTAATTTATTTTTGCAATAAAAAAATCTTTGTTGAAGCTTCAAAGATGTGACATATAATATTAAGGAAGATAATGAAAGAAAAATTGTATACTTTGTTACTTCCTATATTAGCAATGAGTACATAAATAATATCTTATTTCATATTGTACTTTGAAAGGTGATGAGAGGAACCATTGTAACAATTAATTTGTATATTCCTAGTGTTATACCTTATGTTCTAGTGAATACTATTTTTAGTAGTTAACTATTGTTAGAAATGGCATGGAAGCAAATATTTATCTTTTTGAAATAACTCTGATGATGTAATTAATTGTTTTTAACTTGATTTATTTCATCAGTTATATTTTTTATTTTTAAAATAATGGAAAAATATTTTTATAGTAAAATATTTTTATTAAATTTAAATTTAAATATATAATTTAATATTTATTATTTATATTATTATTATTATTATCTAATTTTAAATTCAGGGGTATGTCAATGATTTAGCTACTATGTTTACTAAGACATACATGTTCTAATCCTATGGTTTGTGATCTCTTAAAAAGAAAAACATGTTCTTAACTATTACGCATGCATGGTCCGCAAACCATGGGATTGTATAAAAGGGAGTATTAGAAGAGTCTAAGAAGGGGGGAAGAAGAAGAAGGATTTTGGGTAAGAATTTCTAAGTGTTTTCATGTCTTAGTGTAGGTAGAGGCTTTGTAGCTTAGTGCGAAGAGGCCTAGGGTGGAGGTCCACAACTAAGTGCATGGATCCCTGCAGCTGTGTGTGCAAGGCAAATAGAGTCTATACTGAACTTGAGATATCAATAAAGATAATTATTCAGCAATCATTTTGTATTTTGTCTATGTTTAATACATCTGATTATATTATGCTATGATATTGGCTTACATTATAATGCTTATTTTATGCACAAATGTATTTGATTATATCTATTAATTGAACACAAGCAAGAGTGAAGGATTATGCGAAGTTAATTGTAAATGCTTGTAGATTAGATGACACTTAAGATAACTTGGGAACTTATACAGTAACTCAATCACAAAGGCATGTAAGTTCCTGGACATCGAGTTAGGGTTACGCAAAGATTAATCAAGTACCTTCGTAGAGGTAATGAAGGAAAAAAGAGAAGAGACATTGATAAGCCCTAAAGTCTTATCAATCTCCACGAATGTAGGATTAGGAAGTGTAGACTGATGTCATGACCATCTTAGGGTACAAAAACTTGGTTCCTACATCCCCCCATACCGCTTTGGGTGAGACTTCAGTCTGTGCTCTATAGGCTAGTGTCGAAAGGGTCAGTAGTGTAGGGATTTGCTTGGCAAACTAACGCTGAACTCGGGTCAGGGCCCATCAAGCCAACAACATGTTAGATAAAGATGACACTATTAGAGATGGTAGATTGTTGGACACTTCACATAAGGGAGGCGTTAGAAATCGATATTATTCTAGTTCTAATTCTGATAGGCACTATGATCCTCATCATTATCATCCTTACATGAGGAGTGATAGGGGATAATTGTCGGATGAGTTTAAGAAACCAAATCCACTAAATTTTTATGGATAGATGAAGAAACCATAGGATGTAGAGGCATGGTTTCTTAGCATGATGAAATTCTTCAGATTGCATGACTATTCAGAGAACATGAAAGAGAGAGTAGCTACATCCAATCTCAAAGTTAAAATAGACATTTGGTGGGAAGATGTGAATAATGTTAGATGTACTTGTGAGGAATACTTGACTTGTAGTGAGTTTGAGAGGTTATTCAAGAACAAGTATTTGTCAGAGAGACACTTTGACTATAGGGAAAAATAAATTTATGAGCTAAATATGGAATCCATGATAGATGATGAGTACAATAGCAGGTTCTTGGAGTTATTAAGGTATGTGCCTTATCTCACAAAGGAAAAGGCTAAGATTTAGAGCTTCATTAGTGGATTGCTAGTTAAATTTAAAGACATGATTGATTTCAATGAGCCTATCTCATTGGACTAGGCCATACGAAAGCTAAGGCACTACTACGAACAATGGAAGCACAAGTCTGAGACTAAGACAGGCTGGAAAGGTAATACAAAGAACAAGGTAAAATGGGACAAGAAGTAAGCAAGACCTCAGGGTACAAATAATAAGGATAATGTTGTGCCACCTAAGAGGTTTAATGCATCTGACAAAGGATAGGGACATCAATCTAAGGTCAAGATCAAGGAGACAGGTTAGAAGCCTACAGAGTGTTGGACTTGTGGCAAAGATCATCGCATAAGAGAGTGTCCATAAAATCAAGGTCGTATGCCTCAAATATATAGTTTGCATGAGGCACAAACTATTGGCGATGTTCAGAGTGTTCCTCATATATATGCAATGTTCGATAACAAAAAATAAGAGCAATTAGGTATCTATCATTGACATGGACTATAAGCTTTGTGATCAAGTTATTTCTATTTTGATTGACCCTCAATCTAATAATCATTATGTTAGTCCTCAGTTCGTGGATAAGTGTGGTTTGAGTAAGGAATCACGTGCAAATTCTTGGTTAGTGAATTTGGCTAAAGGTACAAAGAAGCGAGTTCATCATTGGGTAAGAGCTTCTGAATTTGATTTTAATGGTATGCCTACCACAACACATTTGAATGTATTACTATTGGGATCATATAGCATGTTATTGGGAATGGATTGGTTGTACCTTCATGGACCCAAGGTGGATTTTTATGACAATGTCATTGAGTGTGTTGATGTCAATGGGGAACCAAGTGTCTTTCAAGGTAAGAAGAAAGCCACATAGGTTAGGATTGTGACAACTATGCAAGCAAAGTGTAGGTGCAAAAAAGGGTTGGTGTTATTTGTAGTACACATTTCTAGTGAAAAGGGTAAGGAAGTTGAGGATGCAGATGTGTTGAGAATGTACAAAGTTTTACAATGATTTTACGAGGATGTATTTCCTCAGGATATTACAGAGTTTCCACCTTAGAGGGAGTTAGAATTTTCCATTGAGTTGGTGCTAGGGCCAGCTCCAACATCAAAATTGCCTTACATGATGTGCACACCTAAGTTGGTAGAGTTAAAGCTACAGCTGAAGCAAATGTTGGGAAAGCGATACATTAGGCAAAGTGTATGACCATGGGGTGAACCAGTATTGTTTGTGAAGAAGAGAAATGGTACTCTCATATTATGCATCGAATACAGGCAGCTAAACAAAGTAACTATCAAGAACATGTACCCATTACCAAGGATTGGTAACTTTTTGATTAGTTGAAGGGAGAAACACCGTTCTCGAAGATTTATTTGACATATGGGTTTCATTAGGTATGCATCAAAGAGGTAGATATTTACAAGAAAACTTTTTACACCAGGTATGGGCATTATGATTTTGTTGTGGTTCCATTTGGCTTAACTAATGCTCCAGTGACATTTATGTGCTTGATGAATAGTGTGTTGCATCTGTATTTGGATAAGTTTGTTATTATGTTCATTGATAAAAAATTGTTATATTCTAAAAATGATGAAGTGTATGTCAAGAAATTAAAAACGGTGTTGAGGTTGTTGAGAGAGCATTAGTTGCATGTTAATTTCAACAAGTGTAGTTTCTTTTAGGCTGTGGTACATTACTTGGGACATATTATCTCCAAAGAGGAAATTTTAGTAGTTGTAGAGAATATAAGAGCTATTATGGAGTGGGTAGCTCCTAAGAATGTGGATGAGGTGAGATCCTTAATTGGTTTGGGAGGCTATAATAGGAGGTTCATCAAGAACTTCTCACAGATTTTTTATCCTATTACATCGGTAAGACATTTGACTGGACATAGGAGTGCGAGGCTATTTTTGAGCAACTTAAGAAGTTGTTGACACATGCACAAATGTTAAAAATTGCAGATTCGGACAAAGAGTTTGTAGTATGCACGAATTCTTGTAAGAAAGGACTTGGTGGACTCATTATGTAGTATGGACAGGTAGTATGCTATAAGTTGCAAAAGATGAATGAGAATGAGTAGCACTACCCCACACATGATCTTGAGTTGGCAATGATTATATATGCATCAAAGATGTGGAGAAATTATCTTTTGGGCAGGAGTTTTACATTGATGAGTGATCACAGTGGTTTGTAGTATCTATTTGACCAACATAATCTGAATGGTAGGTAGGCTCGGTGGTTGGAAATGATCAGTGAGTTAAATTTTGAGACCAGATGTATCAAAGGTAAAGAAAATAGAGTGGCAGATGCTCCTAGAAAATGGATATAGTTAAATCTCTCGGAATCTATGAGCTCTTATAGGACAGACTTACAGATTAGGATATTGCAGGCAAGTTAACAAGATGTCATATATATGGATATTATGCATAGATTGCGACAGAGTATAAGTACAGGTGATAGTATAGGTACAAGTATAGGTACATGTACATGTGATAGTACAAGTACAAATGCAAGTGCAGGTACAGGTATAGCTACATGTGCAAGTTAGTCCAATTTAGAGATAAGATATATGTATTTAATAGTTGTGAGCTCAAGAAGGTGATTTTGAGGGAGTTTAATGTGAAACCATATTTGAGTCACCCGAGCTATCATAAGATACTCACAATAGTGAAGAGATTTTACTATTAGCTGAATCTAAAGAGGGATGTAGCAAATTTTGGGGCTAGGTGTTTTCATTTTTAGCGTCGGAAAGCAGAGTGTAAGAAACCACCTAGACAACTACAAAAGATTTTGATTCCAGATTGGAAATGGGAGCTAATTTCCATGGATTTCATGACAGGGTTGTCGAGGACAATGAGACAACATGATTCCATCATGGTTATTATGGACATGTTGAGAAAGGTCGCACACTTCATTCCATTGAAGTCTACATTCTCAGCTAGTGATGTAGCATAGGTATTCATCAGAGATGTGGTCATATTGCATGGTGTTCCGAAGAAGACTGTGTCAGACAAGGATGCAAAGTTCACTTCCAAGTTTTGGAAGGAGTTATTTGTAGGTTTTGGCATGGAGTTGGCATTTAGTACAACTTATCATCCACGGACAGATGGATAGACAAAGAGGGTCAGCAATATATTGAAGGACATGTTAAGGATGTATGTGATTCATTAGTATCAAAAGTGGGAAGAGTACCTTCCACTAGTAGAGTTCACATACAACCATGGGTATTAGGAATATTTGAAAATGAGTCTGTTTAAGGAATTTTATGGGAGGAGTTGCAATACTCCCATCAGTTCGAGTGATTTGTTTAGCAGAGTGCTGATTGGACTGGATATGATGGTAGACATGGAACAAGAAATGCGGGTGACAAGAAGAATATAAAGGCATCATAGGATAAGCAGAAGAGCTACAGAAATCAGAACAGGTTGTTCAAGGAGTTCCAAGTTGGGTAACAAGTACACTTGCACATCAAATCAAAGAAGATATCCTTATAGATTGGATCATATGCCAAGCTAACACCACTATTTTGTGGACCCTCCAACATTATTAAGAGGATTGGGCCAGTAGCTTATCAAATTTCACTGTCTCTAACAGTTGAAGTGCATGATGTTTTCCATGTATCATTTCTTAAGAAGTATGTGAACGATGTTGATCATATGATTAACTAGTCTGTATTGCAAGTGGAACCAAATGGGGAATTCCAGTTGGAGGCTTACTGTATATCGTAGAAACAAAGTGCTCATTCTCTAAAACTAATCAATAAAGCAATTTAAAGTGCAATGGGAGCACTTTGGGCTCGATGAAGCTACATGAGAGATGGCATATCGGATGTGGGTTATGTATCCTTCCTTGTTTGCTGGTTGAGGCAAAGAAGTTTTGGGATGGTGTTTTCGTATGATGTTTTGGTATATGTATTGGTATATGTTTTGGTATATGTTTGGTGATTTTGGTATCTCTACATATGTATATGCATGTAGATACATCCATGAGCTATGTTATAAAGCTCAAATAATCAGTAT
>APFE030524314.1:0-105431 GCA_000404065.3 Pinus taeda
CTACTACGAGAAAGTCTATTCAACCTCTCTCTAAAAACCCTTTCAGGATCAGGAGAGGGGCTAACTAGACCACTTGAAGTTCTCCTGGTAGAGACACTTGCAAAATTTGGATTGAGTGGAGTTGCCACTTGAACAAGAATCTAAATCTAAAGCTCAAAATGTTAAAATCAAAAGGTTAGTCGATTTCCCAGGTACAAGAAAGCTTGTCCCCGGCAACGGCGCCAGAAAGGTGTTGACCCTGCCGCCCGCACCTACCTACGAGTCAGTGGGAAAAGCCTTCAACCCCACAAGGTGTGGTTGGTGGCAGGGAACTCAGAGAAGGGGTTGTCACACTAATCCCAACTCTCTCCGTTTTAGCTATCTCCTAGGTTAGCTAAGGGGGGTGGTCCCTAATGGAAAGTTAAGCTAAAAGCAAAGATGTGAATTTCTAGGAGAATTTGTTAGAGTTAAATAGATTATTTATCTAAGATCTACAAGCAAACCCTGATATGAGCAATAACCATTAACACATGAGATAAGCATGAAACACATAAATGACCATTGCCTTCAAAGCGTTGCTCTTTCAGAAATGAAAAGATTTTTATTTGTATTTTTTTTTTTATGCTCAGAATGAAATCAAATGCTTTCAAATGAAAGAAGAAAATTTGTGATAATTTTTCAAGATAGAAAATAAGCTAAAGGCTCAAGAAACTCCCTCTTGAGTGAATCTTTTGATGTCTTATGAGATTGCTGGCTTGAACAACTTGTGGGACCTTTGATACCCTTGGAGGTGACTGTTCCAACCGAAGAAGTCCTCACACTCCAATACCGCTGGCAACCTATCCCTTGAAAACACAAAAATGCTTGCAAACCAATTGTTAGTGCAAAAGAGACTTGGCATATAGAGACCAAGTTGAGCTTGTCATTCAACCGACAATGACAAGCTACAACGAGAGCACAAAATATACCAAGCCCAGAGGAGATTTGAGATAGCTGCAAATCTCTCCTCCCTAGACAATAATGCCTTCAGGCAAATGCACAAATAAAAACAACTAGATAGCAAATGTAAAATCAAATGAATGATAACATCAAATGACACAGATATACCTCATGTACCAAAGCATGCGCCACAAAAAGAAGCCAGTAACCCCAAAGACTTTTATTTATTTATGTGAAAGCTGAGTACAAAATCCGGCAGAGTCTCCGCCAGCCCAATAGCTCGTTCTATGATTATACAACAAGAGCCCAAGGCTCATATAAATAAGGAAATGGGAGGAGATCCCAATGACAAGTGACAATCCCAATGCTTCATCGAATTTCCAAGTGGCTGCTATGACTGTTTAATTGCTAAAGATAACTGCTGTAGGCTGCCCATGCAAACCACTGTTTGACTGCCCATGCAAACTGCTGTTAACTATGCGTATGGACTGCTGTTTTAATTTCTGTGTATGCCCACGTTAAATGTTGTGTTAACTATGCGTATGGCTGAATGAACTTCAACGCTGACCTGCCCACTTAACTTGCTGTTTGAACATGCGTAAACTGCTGGCCACGTAGACATGCAGTTTATTTGCCAACGGACTTCCTCTAATAACTGCGTTGACTGCCCTTTGAACTGCCAACCTAACTTGGCTGAGTTGACTGCGCGGAAGCTGTGACCATATGCATAGTTTGCTGACCTGCGTAAATTGCTGACCTGCGTGGAACCTTTGATGCGTATGTTCGTTTCCAAATCTCCGTATTACCTTTGACTGGGCCCACTTAACTTGCTGTTTAAATATGCTGATACATATGGGCTGCCTTTAAATCTGCGTGGATACCTGAGTGGGCCAGCATATGGACTCAACGTATTATGCTGAGTGGGCTGCCAACGTGTAACACTGCTGAGTGAACTCACTTGCCACTTGGATTGGTGGGTCCCACATGTTGCCCAATCATCATCTAAACTGCCACCTACTTTCCATGCAATTTGTAACTTATTTTGACTTTTGGAAAAAATTATAAATTTTTCCAATTATTGAATTTATTTATTTATTTTTTAATTTTTGCCACTGATATTAGGAAAATCGGCTTTTGAGGGACTCTGAGTCATTTTTTGACCCCCAAAGTAGGCTCTAGGAGAATGCTGGGCCTCTGAAGATGAATTTCCACTGGTCATACGCCCCAGACATCTCCTAAGGCCACTTATTTATGCCTTTACATAAAAAATAATTAAAAAATCCTGTTTTGCGGGAAATTTTTAACTATTAAAAAATCCTACTTAGACCTAGCCAAATTCCACGAAACTTTTTGTGTGATCTAGTATGGTAATATACATCGACCCTAGACACTAAGATGTGTCAGGGGCTCAATCTTCAAACCGTCACCTCGGCTTTGGGGTAAAAATGAGTGAAAAAATCCAGAGAATTATCCGCCTCTGAAAAAGAAGGGATAATTAACCGGATAAAAAAAACACTCCAAGGTGTACTCGTTTGCTGATCGAGTCCCACATCCTAGGCCTGTTACAAATTCAAGAAAATCATCATACTAGCATCACTTATTACAATTCCCCGCAGGGTGTGGAATCTGGGTACAAAGAAGAAAGATGATGAGAAGATAGAAGGAGAGTTAAAAAACTCTGTTGACTGATGACATCTGATGGTACAAGTGTCCTCTGGATCATCCTTGGGCATGGAGTCTTCACATAATCATCAGGTGCTACTCCAGTAGTCAACAGGCCAAAGAGGTCAAAGTTTTGAGGAGAATTTGATTTCTCCGAGTGAGTTCATAGAGAAATTCGATCTCCAGATCGAATCTTTATAGAGGCAAAAGAGAGTAGCATATTTTTCCTTGCAGAGTAGATCTTCAACTAGGACGCAAATATTTTGCAGCATTTGCTAGTAGAATAGCGTCAGGGGAGCAGAAGAAGACACACTTGAAGGAATTCTTCCTCAGAGGACTTCCAACCTAGAAGCTTGAATTCTCATTCGCTGAGCAGCAGCAGGGAACAGCAAATCTCCTAACTCCAGCAGGGAGTGCGTAGGCCAATTCAACAATCACACAAAGGAGAGAGGAGGCAGTGCAACATTTTACTGGTAGAGATGGCATCTCATGGGTTGCGAGATCACAATCGGTTGGAGGGTGCATCCAACTATGCGATCTGGAAGGCAAGGATATCATTCCCTCTAGATGAGCACGATCTCAATCCCTATGTCAACAGTGTGATAGTTGTACCCGCAAATCTAGATCCACTCAAGAAGTACAAGGCCGAGATGGCGAAGGCCAAGAGGTTTATCCTCGACAGAGTGAGGGATCATGTAGTGTGTCACATTGTCGGCATGGATACTGCTCAACAGATGCGGAAAGCTTTGGCCACACTATACGAAGGATCTTCCGAGCAGCGGAAGATGTACTTGGAGCAGAAGATGAGGTCCACGCAGATGCAGAAGGGGGAACACATTGATCTGTTCCTTACGAAGCTTCAGGAGATCCGAGACTCGTTAGCAGCTATGGGGTCAACACCTTAGCCTATTGAGATGGTGAGGATGTCCCTGAATTCAGTCTCAGAAGAGTGGAAAGTGTTTTTCTAGAGTATCATAGGCAGACAGAGATTGTCAGACTGGGAAGGAATGTGGGTCGCTCTTCAGCAAGAAGAGATGAGGAGAGACTTAGTCAAGTGCAAACTTGATAGTAGCAGTAGCAGCAGTGGGACGAAGCCCAAGGAGGAAGAAGAGAATGCAGCCCTTGCATCGAAGGAGCAGTAGGACCAACGGAAGTGGAAGAAGGACGTCTAAAAGATCAAGCATTTTCGGTGTGGTGAATGTGGTCACTACGCTACACAATGTCCTCTCAAGAACAAGGACAAAGACGAGAAGCATGATCAGAAGGTTGCATCCGAAAAGATCGAGGAGGAGTTTGCCATGATTTGCTAGATACCTTCAGCGGAGAGGTGACGTGATCTAGTACTGTCGTTCGAAAGAGTTGCAGATGGGCAAGATCTTTGAGGAGTCCACCTCTTGGGTCAATACCTTGCTACGAGAGCCCAGATCAAAACTAGCAGGATGAACCAGTGTCAGTTGCTGCAGAGGAGTGTCAGGATGATAATTGAAGTGTCTAGGAGTACCAAAGACTAAGCAGCGCAGAGCAGAGTTGGCAGTAGTGCAGTTGGCACAGTGCAAAGTCAGCAGCAGCGCAGAGGCTTTGGAGGGTCATTGCAGAGACCAGCAGCAGTCAGAACTCCAACAACAGATGCATCATGTTGAACACTTGTTCAGTAATTTTGGATCATTTTTCGTTGCTAATGCAGTAGCAACAGCAGTTGGAGAAGGTTACAATGTTGGCAGTGGCAGTGCTAGCAACAACACAAACGTAGAACTTACGAGGGTTGCAGTACAGATGTAGTGTTGGTAGTGGCAGTGTCAACAGTAGTACAGATGCAACATTTGCACAGTAGTTGGTGGGCAATGATGTCAGACATCAGCAACACAGAGGGAGATGTTTCAGAGTCAGAGTGATGCTTCAACTGGTTGCATTACTAGAGCACATTCCTCGCTAAGAGAGAGTGTTGATTTCTAGTAGCATTGGATGTACACTCAGCCTCAAAATTTGCAAGGAAGCTTGGACACATGTATTCCATAATACCCAGAAATCGTTTTGGGAAATTCCAGCTGGAGACAATTTTATTAAAATAATTAATTATTTTTAATGGGTGACTAAGTCCAAACTTAGGAAATTAAAATAATTAAAGGGTATTAATCAAACTATTGGCGAAACTTCTAGAAGAAGACGAGGATTAAGCCAAAATGATCTGAGCCATTGATTAGAATCTAATCTAGGTCGTTGGTTCTCAACTGGAGGATTATAAGAGGAGGCTTCATAGGCATTTGGAAAGAACATCGAGTAAGAGATTAGAGATCGAATTTCTAAAGAGAGCAACACAGCAGTTGCCAGAGAGAGATTCGAAGTGATTTCTTGTAGTGAGAGAGGGGCAGGGATAGTAGACCGGAGGAAGTTTTCCTGATCTGGGGAGTGCATAGAAGAGAGACAACATACTCCACAGAGAGGCTAACACAGTGCAAAGAGGTAGCGCAGAGCTTCAGAGGGAGAATCCGTATTTGCCGAGGAAAAGTCAAGTTTCAGAGACAGGAGCTAGAGTGGGAACCCCAAGAGCTGAAAGACCGATTTCCCAGAGTAACAGCTAATCAGCAACAAGAGAGAGAGACGGTGGTCGCAGAAGGCTGACGCCAGTGTTCCACAGGGACTCGCCCCCCCCCCCCCTAGGGGTCTAGTTTCCTCGCTCCCCCGCGCTCCAGGGACTTGGGGACGAGTAGGGGACATTTCCCGACGCTCCCAAAATGGAGGAAACTCAGGGGGACATGCCAGGGAAACGTTTCCCTTCCCTAAAGGGACATTTCCCCACGCTCCCAAAAAAATGGCCTTGCTTATAGTTTATGATTTAATAGACCTAAAGTGGTACAAAGATACTCATGTTCTGTATGGGGATAACGTCTTGTGCTGTCTTTTGGTTTCAACAAGCGTTATTTTAGAGGGTCAGTATCATGGAAATTTGCTGGACCATATAGCACGTACATGAATTTTCCCTTTTAAAACTTCTCATTTTTTTCTCAAGTGATGGCTGGATTACAGTGGGGAGATAACTGGAGTGACAGGCAAAAAATATGAGACATTCAGTTTGTGTTTTTAATTTGCATGACATTTGACATACAAACTATGGAAGCAGCACCTTTGTCATGTGGGAAATAATTGGGTGGACTATAGACTAACATGTGTTTACTGCAAGCATGACAAAATACTATGGGCAGCAAGAAATCTCAGGAATTGTCGTTATATATGAATTTATACAGTTACAAAATTTACACAGCACAGTTGCTCAGCTTGAATTCTCAGGTCTGAAAATTATTTTCACCCCTGAAATACACTGCTAGTTTGAAGTTTGAATTGCATGGCATTGCTCTAATAAGGTAGACAAATTATCCATGCCATCTTTGGTCACCCAAGTTGGTTCGCAGATGGTCATCCTGCAGTCAATGTCATTTGATAGTAAACTATCAGAAACTCTTTCATGTGATCTTCTCATCTCTCCTGGAACTAAAACTCTTCTTTCAGCGTATGGTGTACTGTCTATATTATATATAATATAACAAACTTTCTAGTTGTTGGATCCAATACAGCAGGACAACTCATTGTAGTTGCCCCTTCTACTGTCAATGCAGTGTTCCTGATCTGTTCATTTACCTTTTCACAGAATTCAGTGGCTACCTTATCAAGCTGAAGCCCTCCCTCTATCTGACCAAAATCTAAATTAGAATTTGACCAAGCTGAATTAGAATTTTAAATTTATTATTTTATATGATATTATAAATTTTTAAGACCCTGACGCTCCCCCACGTTTCCTAAAAAATGGTAGGGAGCTTTTGCATAGGCCGCTCCCGTGCCCCCTCGCTCCCTCGCCCCCTCATCCCGGAACCTTGGTGGAACATTGGCTGACACAGAACTGTGTAGGCCAACACAGAGGCAGAGGCAGCAAGGGGCAACTCATCTCGAGCTAAGGTCAGTGTTGGATTACCAGTGGAAGTAAGAATTTTCTCACTAGACGTTTGTCAGTTATTTTCTCCGCATTGATTACTAGTTCTGAAGCATCCATAGATTTGTACTCAGATTACCACTGCTTAATAATACAAACCATCAATTCCTGCACCTGTTTTCCCACAATGGGATTTTCTGGTGACATTTGTCCAAAAATAATTGTGTAGATGTGTGATGATTATTTCTCTCCTGTGTTGTATTTAGTTTCGGCAAATTTTATTTCTGTAGACTGCAACGTATTTAATTTGATATTTGTCATTGCACCAGCAAGTAAATTTTTTCATAGAATTAACAACTAGGAGAATTAACATCAGTTGTTGTAGTAGGAATCAAGTAACCGATTTTTCACAATTAGGGCACCCAATAGTTCAATGTTAGCCCTCCTAAACAACTCCTAAAGCCTCCAAATTTTTGCGGCCTAGTCGTCTTGAATAGCTAATATGATACGTTGGTTGTAGGGCTAAGTTCCAACCCTCATTCCACCCACACAACATCTGAAACAGAGCTCAGCCTCTGTTCGGTCTCCTATACCAATCCTCAGCCTCATTTCTAGGAGAATCTCACCATATATCAGTCAACAAACTGCCCAAAACAATTGCTCCCTTACTCAGCCTCCAAAACAAGGTACCTTGCACTTCAAGCAGTCATAAGAAGGCTCCATGTTGACTTCTCTTCCTCACTGCAGTGACCCTCCTTCTGTGGCCCTAAACAAAGATGTCCCTCTTTCTCCTTACGAGTTTCTTTCTCTCCTTAACATTGCCTTTTCATTGCACCATTGGATGATCAAATGTACTCACATGACCTCATATTTATACACTAATATGAGGGCTTTCTCCAACGTTATCTTAGGGCTTTGCCAACTGTCATTAGGTCTCCTATCATGAGGCCGACCTTGACCAATATATGAGCAAACCAAACCATAACCTTCAAAAAATCGTAACTCCATTTCTACAACTCAGAATCGGATGATTCTCATTGCATTAGAATCATCTCGACGAGAGCTATCATCCTCATCCATCACATCTCAAAATGTGCTCATGGTTTGGCCCATATCTCGATGGGTGCAAAAGCCCAAGCTTGGGTTCCTAGTCTTAGAAGTACCGCCCATGCAACACAATAATCAACACTCCCTCTTAGCGAGGGAGGTACTTCCAAGACTAGGCAAAATTCCAAATTTAGGAAGACACGGTGTGAGGGAGAGCGTATTTCACAAGAGCACTGCACAGTCACTGTGCAGAGAGTGACGCAAAGGCACCAACGTATGGGCAGAGGATCCATCTCTTGGTCAGGAAGTTGTTGTGGAGAGTGAGAAATTTCTTATAAAATGTCTCAATATTTTTCTCTGTCTACATTGCCAGAATTCTTGTACTCAAATTTGTTGTTGAAAATTAATAAGAAAACCCTCGTCTGTTGCACCGATTTTCCCACATTGGGTTTCTCCGGGGACAATTGTCCAAAAATAACTGTGTTAATATTTTCTGCGCGCTGAAATTTCTATATTTCCAGCATTTTATTTTCTGCAGTAATTTATTGTGGAAATTGTAGTAGTAAACTTATTCGATATTTGTCATAGCAAATAAACTGCATAATTTATTTGACAGTTAAAAGAATGTTTTTCAGTATGAAATTTTCACATGATATCAGGATGATATGATCAGTTGGAGAGTTCAATAGCAGAGAAAGGAAGAGGTTCATTGCTCAACATGAGTAGCCATTTGAATCCCTAGAGGGCAGCGTAGTCTCTTGGCTAGGAAGCCGAAATTCTCTGTAATATCCCTAACCCAGAATATTCCTCAAACCCTAGCAAAATCTCCAACCAAATATGTGCAAATGATATAATAACCCAGAAGTGATAAAATAACAGTGGAACAACATATAATAATGTAAACTGGAAATATAAGCAGATACACAAGAAATGCAGCGAGAAAATGCTAAGCCATTTTATTATACTGAGCAATAAATGAGTACAAGAGCTGATTAGACAGATGGCACCTCGACTTGCACAAGGCAAGTGAAGAAATACTCTCAGAATGACAATGGCCTCTCTGCGTGGATGCTGCTACTGTGTTGTTGTTGCTGCTAGAAAACAAATGATGATTTGGGGCTGCTCCCCTCCTCGGAAAAAGTTGAAACTCTGGATTCGGGCTCTACTCAAGAAACCTAAAAAAACCCAAAAAGCTTTCCTGGAATGGCCTCACACTGTTCTGCGTCCCAGCTGTTGGGAAACTGTCGTGCTGCCACTGTTGCTGGAAATCGAATGAGGATTTGGGGCTACTCCCCTCCTCAGAAAAGGCTGAAACTCTGGAATCGGACTCTACTCAAAAAATCAAGAAAAACCCAGAAACCTTTTATGAAATGGCCGAACCCCGAAAATCACCCCCTTGGGGTTCTGGGCAGTGCCTCAAAGACGCTGAGGAAACTACTGTTGAAATGCTAATGAAACTGCGGCTGAAATGCTAATGAATCTACTACTGGAATGCCAATGGAAATACCTTGCCCTAGCAGGCGCTCGAAGTCCCCCGGGGCTAAAGGTGGCATCTCCAAACATAGACACTCAATGCACTAAACAGTGTTGCAGACTAGCTAAACAACCAGCGTGCTCTAAGTCGAAATGACTATCACAAATGCTCATAGCCAGAATGATCCAAAATGAGGGGGCTCCTCTCTATTTTATATCCTCTGCCTCTCGTAATCCCTAGGCTCACCTCCTCCTGTGTGATTCCCCTCTTGCCATGTGTCTGCGTGGGCCCCATTTCTGCGTCCCCCTTTGGCCCCCTTAGCTCCTCCTTAAGTCACAATGTTGTGCTACTAGGAAGTGACTTTTTATTCTTAAAGTGAGTTATGTCCCCCGTCCTCACTTTTTTATTTATAAATAACTATAGAAGGCAAAATTTGGGCAAAATCGAATATTCCAATTAGCCATGGCTTATTAGGAATATTACAGTCTCCCCCGACAAAATGTTGCTTGTCCTCAAGCAACTGAAATGATGGATGCTGTAAGATCTTCTCACTCTCCCATGTGGCATCCTCATCTGGCAAATTCTTCCACCTCACCAAGAATTCCCGGACCGTCCTGCTGTGCTCCGCAGCTACCTCTCCCTAGTATCAATGATAGCCTCCGGCTGCAATAGCAAATGCCCCTCATCATCCATGGGTGGTAGCTCATTTGTCACTGTCACCTGCTGCCCCAATGCCTTTTTCAGGGATGATACATGGAAAACGTTATGAAACTTGCTGCCTTAGGGCAACTCCAACTCATATGCAACCTGTCCAACCCTGCGTATCACCCTATACAGCCCATAAAAGCGAGGCTTAAGCTTCTCAGCCCCCTTCTGCTTTAGTAACGACTGTCAGTATGGCTGTAACGGTAGGTAGACCATGTCCCCTACCTGGAACTATTTCTCCACCCGACCCCTGTCGGCATATAGCTTCTACTAGTTCTGTGTTGTAGCCATGTTATCCTTGAGAACTCGGAGAATATCCTGACTCTCTTGGATCCATATCTTGGCTCTGGGAGCCTTGCTATCACCAAACATCACGTCAACAAAAGATAAAGGATGATACCCATATAAAGCATAGAATGGTGACATACCAATGGACATGTGATGTGAAGTATTGTAACAGTACTCCCCTAGTTGCAGCCACCTCAACCATGCTCGTTGCTACCCACTGACATAGTTACACAAGTAGCCCTCTAGCCACTTGTTAACTATCTCTGTCTACCCATCCGTCTGTGGGTGATAACTGGTACTCAATGTCAACTCCATCCCCACCAATTGGAAAAGCTCCTGCCAAAACCCGCCCATGAAACAGTTGTCCCTGTCACTGACGATGGTTTTAGGAAGACCATGTAACCTGAAGATCTCCCTGACGAACAGCTCGGCCACCTATGTTGCTGTATAGTGTGCAGATATGGCAAAGAAATGTGCGTATTTCGCCAGTCGATCAACGACAACAAAGATACAATCCTTGCCCTGTACCATGGGCAACCCTGTGATGAAATCCATCGAAATACTCTCCCATTTCCTTTCCGGAATGGGAAGAGGCTGCAATAATCCTGCGGGATGGCTCATCTCTCCCTTGTTCCTCTGGCAAACATGACACTCCCGGATGTGTTGGAGTACGTCCTCCTTGAGGCCCTTTCATGAGAACCTCTCCCTAATGGCCCTGTAGGTTTTGGTAAAACCCTGATGTCCTGCCAATGGGGAATCATGTGATGCCTAGAATATCTTCTTCTTGCGCTGAGACCCCTCAATCAAGAAGATCCGGTCCCTGTAGTAGATGATCTCGTCGACCACCCTGTACCTGTCATCTGCCACCTGCCCATCCAAAACCTCACATGCAAACCTGTCCTTAGAGTAATCTACTAAGAGTCGAGCCCTCCAATCTATATCCTACCTCATAAGAGACAACGTGGCTGGTCTACGTGAAAGGGCATCTGCTACCACGTTGTTCCTACCTTTGACATACTCAATGTCAAAGTCATATGCTTGGATCTTACTGATCCACTTCTGCTGCCTCTCCTGTAGCTGCTTCTACTCCAAAAAGAACTTGAGGTTGTTGTGATCAGTCCTCACCCTGAACCTGTTGCTTACCAAATACTGTCGGTACTTAGCCAATGCATGCATGAAGGCCGGCATCTCCTTGTCGTATATGGAATACAACCTCTCGTGTGGAAGGAGCTTCCGTCTCTCAAATGCTATCGGGTGACCTCCCTGCATCAATACTGCGTCGATCCCCTCTCTCAACGCATCACACTCTAAGACAAATGGCTGCGTAAAATCTAGCAACGCAAGCACTCGGCAACTGCTCATAACCTCCTTGAGCCTGTCAAAGGCTCGTTGCGCTGTATCTGACCAACTGAATGCCCCCTTCTTCGTCAAATCTGTTAGGGGTGCAGCAAGCTGTGAGAAACCTTTGACAAACTTTCGGTAATAAGTGCAAATGCCAATGAATCCTTAAAGTTCTGTCACGTTTCTCGACTCCGACCATTCCCTGATGGCCCTGATCTTCTCCCCGTGGATCCTCACTCCGTCCACCCCTATGATGTGTCCCAGATACAACATCTCTGTCAACCCACTCCATCTCTAGGGTCTTCCAATCCGTCGTGACCTTCCCTAGAGTAATAAGCCACTGAACACCCAGTATCATGTTGGTGTCTGGAATATCGACCACAAAAAAGTGGTCAGTCAATGTGTAGGTGCCCATAGTCACTGAAAGCTCTGAAACATAACGAGCACATGTCATAGTCTGATCTCCTGGGACCAATACTGAAAATCCATCGAAGCTCTCTGTTCGGATGCCTCTCCGCTCAACCATCTGTGCATCAATGAAGTTGTGGGTTGCCCCACTATCAACCAAAACTGATACGCGCTGGCCACGTACTGTCCCTCGTACGCACAGGGTCAGATACTTGGGAACTCCTCACAACGCTGCAAGGGCCCCTCTGATGGGTGCAAAAGATGCACCACCTGCTAGTGGTGGTGGAGGTGGCATATGTCCCTGTATGGCATGGCTACCTCCTGCTTCCAGATCCTCCTCGTCATCCTCTTCTCCACTGCTCTCGGAGAAGACCTCAATAAATTGTGCTCTCCCAGCAGCACATCTATGTCCTGGTGCCCATGGCTCCTGACAGGTGAAGCACCACTGCTTCTTCTTCAGCTCCCTCCTGGCATCATCATCAAGCTGTACTCGTCCTGAATTCCCCTTTGGAGGAGGAATCCTCACATCCTTCCCCTTAGACTGGAAAGTCTGTCTCTGGGGGTAAGGTGTCCGGGTACTGGGTAAGACATCCTGTAAGTCCCGGGTCCTACTGATAACGTCCCGGAGTGTCGCTGGTTTAGTGGATCGGACTAAACCCCGAAGTGGCTCTACTAACCCCTCAACATACATATAGACCCTCCGTGCTGTGGATAGGTCTGGCACCATCACAGAGACCCTCAAGAAATCTGCAATGTAAGTCTCTGGGCTCCCTGTCTGTTTGAGCCTCGTCAGCTCAACAAAATGCTGCTCTGGATCCCTCTGATTAAATCACTCCATCAGTCTCCTAGTAAACTCGACATATGACGTCACTGTGGAGTGCCCCAGTGTAACCATCCCATGAAACCACCAATCCTGTGCCTCGCCATCCAAAAGCAACGTTGCCACCTTGTTGGTCTCTGCCTCCAACCTCTGGTTAAACTGGAAATAAATGTCCAACTTCTCCACCCAAGTCTTTGTCGAACTGTTTGATGAGCCATCAAACGTAGGCAAGTGGAATTTGCTCGCTACACGGTGGGTGTCGCCATCATGGTAATGTCGGTACCCTCTGTGATGATCACAAGGTCTGTTATCCCGCTGGAGCTGAACAAAATCTCTGAATGAGAGGGCTTCCCTGAACTCCTACCCATAGGCCTGGTACTCTGCAAAATAATCGCCCATATGCCTGGGCTCTGCCTACTGCTGGGTTGTGGCCCCCGTGTCTGCTCCTAAGAAGGTGGGCATGGTAGAGCGTGTAGGGGCATGTGAGGCCCCCTGCTGCGCAGTATCACGCTGCTCTGGCAACTGATGGGATGCACCTGATACCTCACCGATCTAAAAAACTCGTGGGCTCTCTCGCTGTCTGGCCTCTACTACTGTGTAATCTCTGCCCCATCACCTCAATCTACCTCGACAAATCCTGCACTGATTTGAGAAGCATATCCGGGAACAAATCTCTTCCCGTCATCATCTGCCATCGGATCCTCCTGCTCTGCGTCCACCACAGGCTCCCTCTGTCCTGCGTCCACCACAGGCTCCTCCTGTTCTGCGTCCACCACCGGAACACAGTCTCCCTCTTCGTAGGTATTCTCCAACCTACGCTTAGTGCCTCTGTATCTCTGACCTCTGTAACAGATATAGGGTTTTTCCCCTGGTGTCATAGATTGCTAGCTCCACAAACCAAGCCAGATCTATGCTCTGATACGACTGTAATATCCCTAACCCGGAATATTCCTCAAACCCCAGCAAAATCTCCAACCAAATATGTGCAAATGATATAATAACCCAGAAGTGATAAAATAACAGTGGAATAGCATATAATAATGTAAACCGGAAATATAAGCGGTTACACAAGAAATGTAGCGAGAAATGCTAAGCCATTTTATTATACTGAGCAATAAATGAGTACAAGAGGTGATTAGACAGATGGCACCTCTACTTGCACAAGGCAAGTAAAGAAATACTCTCAAAATGACAAGAATGGCCTCTCTGCGTGGATGCGGTTGTTGTGCTGCTACTGCTGCTACTAGAAAAGAAATGATGATTTGGCACTGCTCCCCTCCTCGGAAAAAGCTGAAACTCTGGATTCGGGCTCTTCTCAAGAAACCCAGAAAAACCCAGAAAGCTTTCCTAGAATGGCCTCACACTGATCTACATCCCAATTGCTAGGAAACTGTGGTGTTGTTGTTGTTGCTGGAAATCGAATGAGGATTTGGAGCTGCTCCCCTCCTCAAAAAAAGCAAAAACTCTGGAATCAGACTCTACTCAAAAAACCCAGAAAAACCGAGAAGACTTTTCTGAAATGGCCGACCCCTGAAAATCACCCCCTTGGGGTTCTCGGCAGTTCCTCAAAAACGCTGAGAAAACTGCTATTGAAATGCTGATGAAACTGTTGCTGAAATGCTGATGAATCTACTACTGGAATGCCAATGGAAATACCTTGTCTGAGCAGGCACTCGAAGTCCCTCGGGGCCAAGGATGACATCTCCAAATGGACACACTCAATGCACTAAACAGTGTTGCAGACTAGCTAAACAGCCAGCGTGCTCTAAGTCGAAATGACTATCACCAATGCTCATAACCAGAATGATCCAAAATGAGGGGGCTCCTCTCTATTTTATAGCTTCTGCCTCTCACAATCCCTAGGCTCACCTCCTCCTGTGTGATTCCCCTCTTGCCATGTGTCTGCGTGGGCCCCATTTCTGCATCCCCCTTTGGCCCCCTTGGCTCCTCCTTAAGTCACAACGTTGTGCTACTAGGAAGTGACTTTTTATTCTTAAAGTGAGTTATGTCCCCCATCCTCACTTTTTTATTTATAAATAACTATAGAAGGCAAAAATTGAGCAAAATCGAATATTCCAATTAGACATGGCTAATTAGGAATATTACATTCTTGAGGAGAATCAACTTTTTTGAGAAAGCGACAGAAAAACTTGATTTTTGCAAATCAAGAAAGTCCAGATGCAGAGGGAGCAATGCCTTTTTTTTTTTTGCAAAGCAAATCTCTAGCCAGACGCAGTAATTTTTGCAACAGTTTATTGAGCAGATTCAGCGTCAAAAGGAAAGAGAAATAACAAAGAAAATTATGGACAAAATTAACAGTCAGGATGATTCAAATTTATCTTCCATGTTGGAGGATGAATTTGCTTGCCTATCAGGATCAACTTCACTCGGTGTCTGCTATATAGATAGTGCAACTTCAGCAAGGAGTTAGAGAATATTTCTCTAGCTATCAAGAAGAGCATATGGACTTCCAAATCACTATGGGCAACAGAACTAAATGTACTCCTGTATGGAGAGGCACCATAGAGTTTTAGAGGGATTCAGGAGCCAGCACCAATGCTTCTAATGTATTGCATGGGCTTGGATTGAGTATGAACCTAATTTCTATGTCCTAGTTGCAGGACAAGGGATATGATGTACACTTCGTAGGGAAAAAAGTGTACGTCAAACACTCAAGTTGGAAGAAGGTGAAACAAATTGGAGCTCGAAGCAACAGGCTATACTGGTTGCAACTCGATTCTCCAATGGCATTAATAGGCAGTGACAGTAGCAGTGGAAAGGACTTGAATGAATTATGGCACAAGAGGATGGCACACTTACACCATGTAGCACTCAAAATGCTCAGTGAGTTATGTCCCCCATCCTCACTTTTTTATTTATAAATAACTATAGAAGGCAAAAATTGACCAAAATCGAATATTCCAATTAGCCATGGCTAATTAGGAATATTACATTCTTGAGGAGAATCAACTTTTTTGAGAAAGCGACAGAAAAACTTGATTTTTGCAAATCAAGAAAGTCCAGATGCAGAGGGAGCAACGCCTTTTTTTTTTTGCAAAGCAAATCTCTAGCCAGACGCAGTAATTTTTGCAACAGTTTATTGAGCAGATTCAGCGTCAAAAGGAAAGAGAAATAACAAAGAAAATTATGGACAGAATTAATAGTCAGGATGATTCAAATTTATCTTCCATGTTGGAGGATGAATTTGCTTGCCTATCAGGGTCAACTTCACTCGGTGTCTGCTATATAGATAGTGCAACTTCAGCAAGGAGTTAGAGAATATTTCTCTAGCTATTAAGAAGAGCAGATGGACTTCCAAATCACTATGGGCAACAGAACTAAATGTACTCCTGTATGGAGAGGCACCGTAGAGTTTCAGAGGGATTCAGGAGCCAGCACCAATACTACTAATGTATTGCATGGGCTTGGATTGACTATGAACCTAATTTCTATGTTCTAGTTGCAGGACAAGGGATATGATGTACACTTCGTAGGGAAAAAAGTGTACGTCAAACACTCAAGTTGGAAGAAAGTGAAACAAATTGGAGCTCGAAGCAACAGGCTATACTGGTTGCAACTCGATTCTCCAATGGCATTAATAGGCAGTGATAGTAGCAGTGGAAAGGACTTGAATGAATTATGGCACAAGAGGATGGCACACTTACACCATGTAGCACTCAAAATGCTCAGAGAAACTATAACAGGTGTTCCAAATCTCAATATGGAACACAATGATGTGTGTAGAGAATGCGTAATTGGAAAGTACGCGAAGGCAACATTCTCGAGAAGTGATAGCAGAGCAAATGGTGTGTTAGCACTAATACACTCAGATATTTGTCGCCCTATGTCCAATAGAGCTCTTAGTGGTGGCCAATACTTCGTCACCTTTATTGATGACCATGTGAAAAATTTTGAATCTAACAAACGAGAAAGCTTACTGTAGTAAATTGATTTGCATTACCTACTTGTGTTCTTCATTTAACAAGTTATTTTCAGAATATTCAGAAAATATTAATGCAAATACATTGCAGCCTACACCAATCTATAGATCAAGTACTGAAAAATAAATGAGATAATCACACAAAGGAAACACTTATTTTTGGACTAAACCGCCCTAGAAAAACATAGTGTGGGAAAACCGATGCAAAAGATATGAGGGTTTTATTATTAAGCAAATTTCTGAATACAACTAGGGTGCCAAATCCAACTCACCCAATAGAGAATAAACCCAACAAAAGTGCCTCTATTTGGAGACAGATATTTTGGCGAATCCAACAATTGGATGAACAAACCCCACAGGTGACTGCACTATCCCTAGTGTTGTGTAGCAATGGTTGTTCCAAGCTCTACGCTGGAACTATGTCACCCTCCCAGTAACCCTTCTCGTCTCAAAAATCGATCTGCTGAACTGTTGCTCGATCTACCTCACAAAAACCCCAGTGTTGCCTCTAAGTGTCTACGTCAGCTCCTCTAGCCTTTACGTCACCCTTTTAGAGTTTCGTTGTCTCTCCCTAGAGCTATGCTGCCTCTATGTTATGTATTCTTGGCCTTGGACTGAATTCCCTCTACTGAACAACCCCTCTCTGCACTATAAGCTTACTCCGAAATTCTCAGCAAACCACGCGCCAAAATTTCAATCTAGCTCAATTGTTGCTCTCCTTATGTGTGTCTCTCCAACTGACCCCAAGCCTTCCTTTATATTTTTTCTGTTGAGAAATAAATGGTCATGATCTTATCTCTAATCAATGGCTAAGATTAAACTAGACATTATCCTTGTCTCTTAGAAGCTTCTCACTCATATTTTCATTAATACCCATTAATATTTTAATTTTCCTAAGTTTAGACTTAGGAACCCCATTAAAAATATTAATTATTTTAATAGAATACAATCAAGGTGGAATTTCACCAAACGATTTATGGGTCTTGGAGATCTTATGTATTCTAGCCCCTCCACAAAATTTCAGAGCTAGAGCACATCTGATGCTACCCAAAAAATAAACACTCCCTCTTACCGAGGAATGTGCTCTAGCAATACTTCCCAACAGAGGTATCACACTGATCCACGACATCGATCCTTTGTGCTGCTGATGCTCGGCCTGTTGCCCTTCATCCACTGCGTCGCTGCAATCTGTACTGCTGCCCATGACACTACCATTGTCACTGCTGCAACTCCCTCTCAATATATTGCATCAAGCTGCCATAGCACTGCGACTGCTCACTGTTGCACTGCAACTCAGTTGTTGAGATTGGTCAGTCTGGATGCCACTTGACATTGAACCTACCTCGGCTACTAATCTGTGTTGACCCTCTGATGCTACTACGTTGCTGTTGTATCTACTCTGTGCCTTCCACACTGCTGCTACACTCTACTGCATTGCTTCATACTTTGGCACTCTAGCTCTGACATTGTTTCTCTATCATCCCTCGCACGAACTGACTCCCATCATTCTTCTATTGTCATTAAGGGCTCTCATAGCCTTATGTGATCCAAGAGTTTGGGCACCTCAAGGATCCTGCCCTTCGTGTAGTCCTCCCGACTACAGCTCAATATAGCCCCACCTCTTCTCTAGAGGTGCATGAGCACTCATGGCACAATCATCATCATCCTCCTTGTCAGCTTGCGATGGAGCAACCTTTGAGTCAAACTTTTCTTCTTTGCCCTTTTCTTCCGAGGACACTGCGGATCGAATGACACATTTCTCCACATCTAAAGCATCTGACTTTGGATATGTCCTTCTTCTTTCGTTTATGCTGCCCTTGCTTTCTTGCTAATGCAAGAGGCGCATCATCCTCTTCCTCCTTGATTTTGATCCCTTTGTTGCTACTTCTGGCCTTGGTTAATCGTCTGATCTCTTCCTGTCGAAGCGCTGCCCACATCTCCTGCGGATCAAATGACCCATTTCTCCACATCTAAAGCATCTGACTTTGGATATGTCCTTCTTCTTTCGTTTATGTTGCCCTTGCTTTCTTGCTAATGCAAGAGGCGCATCATCCTCTTCCTCCTTGATTTTGATCCCTTTGTTGCTACTTCTGGCCTTGGTTAATCGTCTGATCTCTTCCTGTCGAAGCGCTGCCCACATCTCCTCCCAACTAGGAAGAGAAGCCCTGCCCAAGATGCTTTGGACAAAGGTTTTCCAGTCTTTAGTCACTGCATTCAGGGCAGTCCCAACCATAAATTCAGCATCTGGTGTAGACCCTACGAAAGTAAGCTGGTGACAGATCCTTTGCACCCTGAGAAGGAAGGGATTGATTTCTTCTCCCTTCTGCATCTGAAACTATCTCAGCTGACTCTCAAGCAACATCTTCCGCTGAACGGAAGTTCCCTCGTACAATGTGGTCAAGGCCTCCCACATTTCCCTTCTTGTGTATTTCTCAACAATATGTGGGATCACATGATCCTTGACCCCGTCCAAGATCATGCACTTCGCTTTTTTTTGAGTCTCCTCGTACTTCTTGAGAGGATCAACATCAACCGAAACAGTAACTGTCTTCAAGGCATAATCCTTGATGCGATTTTTATCCAAAACTGTGAGGCTCCTGGCCTTCCAGATGACAAAGTTGGGTGCTCCATCTAACTTGTCCTAATCCCTCATTCCATTAACGACCATCTCTGCTCAAATAAATGTCAAACTGGTTCTCTTCTCCCTCTTTTGCTGCTACCCTAGCAAAACTCGGATCTAGATTTCTTTGGCACTAGAAATCCTCCAAGGAACAAGCTCCCTCTGAGTTTCGATTTCCTTCACGAAAATCCTTCTACCAACCACTGTCGAACCACTCCTCTCTGATCTCTCTTTGTTGCTGCTCAGCGTTGGATCTAGATTTCTTGGCAAGAAATCTTCTGAGGAACTAATTCCCTCTACTTTGCTTCTGCCCCACTAGGTATTGTTTTGCACCAATAGAATAAGCACCCCACCAGTAACTCCAGATGAAATCTGCATTGCACCTCTAGCCATGACCATTGGAAAAACGAGACTCAACAGTCTCTACGCTGGCCCAGTAACCACTGCGTTGTCCTCTGCAGCAACAACGTCACCCAATCACGCTGACGCACGTGAGCCTCTCTTGGTGACTGCATCACCCCTCCTTTGCTCTCTCAGCCAGAAAATGTGATGTCTCTCGGGACAGCTGTCTTCACACAGATTTTCCTTTGTCCTTTCGCCAATGGCTTCAGTCCCCCTTGATCTGCTATTACTCTGATACCATGTGAAAAATTCTGAATCAAACAAAACCAAAAATCCTACTGCATCAAACTGATTGGCATTACCTGCTTGTGTTCTTCATTTAACAAGTTCTTTTCAGAAATATTCAGAAAATATTAATGCAAATACACTACAACCTACACCAAGCACTGAAAAATAAATGAGACAATCACACAAAGGACACACTTATTTTTGGACTAAACGTCCCTAGAAAATCCCAGTGTGGGAAAACTAGTTCAATGGATATGAGGGTTTTATTATTAAGCAGATTTCTGAATACAACTAGGGTGCCAAATCCAACTCACCCAACAAAGAATAAACCCGACAGAAGTACCTTTATCCGGAGACTGATATTTTGGCAAATCCAACCACTGGATGAACAAAACCCACAAGTGACTGCATTGCCCCCAGTGTTGTGAAGTGATGGTTGCTCCAAGCTCTTCGTTGCAACTGCATCACCTCCTCAAGGTGCTGCATCACCCTCCCAGTGAGCAGTTCTGTCTTAGAAATCGATCTGTTGAACTGCTGCTCAATCTGCTTCACAAAAACCCCAGTGTTGCCTCTAAGTGACTGTGTTAGCTCCTGTAGCCTCTGTGTCGCCCTTCTGGATCTGCGTTGTCTCATCCTGGTGCTATGCTGCCTCTTTGCTATGTATTCTCGGCCTTGGATTGAAGTCCCTCTGTCGAACTGCCCCTCTCCGCACTAGAAGCTTACTTTGAAATTCTCAACAAACAACGCCCCAGAATTTCGATCTAGCTCAAGTGTTTCTCTCCCTGTGTGTGTCTCTCCAACTAACCCCAAGCCTTCCTTTATACTTTTCCTATTGAGAAATCAAGGGTCGTGATCTATTCTCTAATCAACAGCTAAAATTAAATTAGACTTGATCCTCGTCTCTTACAAGCTTCTCACCCATATTTTCATTAATACCCATTAATAGTTTAATTTTCCTAAGTTTAGATTTGGGAACCCCATTAAAAATATTAATTACTTTAATAAAACACAATCCGAGCGGAATTTCACCAAATGATTTCTGAGTCTTGGAGATCTCATGTATTCTAGCCCCTCCACAAAATTTTGGAGCTAGAGCACATTCGTTGCTACCCAAAAAATCAACAGACCATTCCAAAAACACCTGGATCTATTTCTTAGAGACCAAAGAAAAGGTCTTTGATCAGTTCAAGGAGTTTAAGGAACTCGTAGAGAACACCACAGGGAAGAAGATAAAGGTGCTTCGCTCAGATAATGGTGGAGAATACATTGATAAAGATTTCACATATTTCTATGTGAAGGAAGGTATCAAAAGAAAATGGACAGCTCCATATAACCCTCAGTAGAATAGAGTCGCGGAGCAGAAAAACATAACAATAGTTGGGGCTGCGAAAGCTATGTTGTATGATCAAGATCTGCCAAGATTTCTATGGGCAGAGGCATGTAACACAACAGTGTACATTCGGAGCAAAACTTCTCATAGAGCATTGGGGAAGAAAACGCCAGAGGGAGTCTTCACTGGAGAAAACCCTGAAGTAAGTCACTTAAGGATTTTTGGAGTGCAGCTTACTACCACATGCCAGATGAATAACACAGTAAATTGGATCACACTGTAGAGAAGGGGTTCCTCATTGGGTACAACGAGACCTCAAAGTCATACAGGATCCACATTCCTAGTAGTAGGAAGATTGTAGTGAGACGAGATGTAAAGTTCATGGAGAAAAAAGCTTTTAGGAGATCTCAAGAGACACCTGCAAGTGATAAGAATCAATCAGCAGAGGTTTCATTAGTCCAGCAATAGGGAAAACTAGTGGGACCAACAGGAATATAGTCATAGGGATCAAGTACAACAACTAGTACCAATATTTCCTCAAGGGTGGGAGATTTGGGGAGTTCTCAACAAACAAAGCAGCACAAACAGGAGGAGGAGTTGATTTAACTTCCCACAACCATGTTTATTTGTGTATCTTGGGAGGTGTTGATTTTGGGTAGCATCGAATGTGCTCTAGCCATGAAAATTGGTGGAGAGGCTAAAGCACATAAGATCTCCAAAACCCAAAAATCGTTTTGGAAAAATCCATCCATATGAAGGATTATTAAAATAATTAATATTTTTAATGAGTTCCCAAGTTGAAACTTAAGGAAATAAAAATATTAATTGGTATTAATAAAAATAAGGATGAGAAGCTTCCAAAAGATAAGGATTAAGTCTATTTTAATCTTGGCCATTGATTACAGACTTAATCTCGGCTGTTGATTCATCAATAGGAAAAGTATAAAAGGGGACTTGATGGTTAGTTGGAGATATATTGAGGGAGACCAGACAGTTCGATTTCTGAAGCAGGATTAGCTAAGAAATTTGAACTAGAGGTTTGAAGCGCAGCAAGATGAAGCGGGTATAGAATAAAGAGTCAGGAACAACACCAGAATATCAATGCAAAGGTAAGAGAGGCAGCCATAGAGCCTCTCAAGCAGAAGCAGAGGCAGCAGAACTGCGCAATCACTAGAGGGCCTGTGTGGGTGACGCCGAGAGGACCAGTGCTTACACAAAGAGGCAGGAACTGACGCAAAGGCTCTGGGAGTTGTGCAGAGACCAAAAACCCTGACACTGAGACTAAAAGGAGTGTTCGAGAATTTTTTCTCTATTGGGTAAGCTAGTTTGGCACCCAATATTACTGAGGAATTGTTGAATAATAAAATCCTCCTCTGTTGCACCGGTTTTCCCGCATTGGGTTTTTCCGGGGACAACTGTGCAAAATATTTGTGTTGTTGTGTTTGAATCTTGTGCATGTGTTTGTTTCTGTATTATGGTGTGATATTTGCAACAAAATTTATTTTAATGTTTACTAAAGGGTTTTTGTAAATAACTTATTGGGAAATAAGTAGGTAAAATAAATCAGTGGTTGCAGTGACAAAATTTTAACATGGCATCAGAGCAAGTAATCAAATACGGGAAGGGAAAATCAGTTATGGGTCGAGACCATGATGCAGAGGCATCTACGTTAGGAGACCCGCATAGATTTTCAGAAAATTGCATAAGAGAGTAATTTCGATTTCTCTATGTTCGCTTCCAAGCTGGAAGAAGAAGTGGCTTGTGTGACTAGCTTTGCATCATCAAAGGTATGGTATATAGACAGTGGAACCTGTTGGCATATGACAGGAATCCGAGAATGTTTCTCAAATTATTAGGAGGAAAGGATGAATTTTCAGATAACCATGGGGAATAAGGCAAAGTGTACTCCAATAGGGAAGGGTACCATAGTTTTTCAAACAAAAATGGGAGAACAATTCCATGCTACGAATATGTTGCATGTACCAGGATTGGGGATGAACTTACTTTCCGTGTTGCAACTTCAAAGCAAAGGCTATGACGTTTTCTTAATCAAGGAGAAAATATACATCAAACATCCAAGTTGGAAAAAGAAAGCGCAGATCGGGATCAGAATTAACAAGTTGTACAGACTACGACTAGAATCACCAATGACACTGATAAGCAATCATGGAGACAAGGATTCGAACGAACTATGGCACAGAAGAATGGGACATTTGCACCATGGCGCTTTGAGAAATCTCAGGAAAACTGCAACAGGAGTTCCAGATCTTAGTACAGAATGAGATGATGTATGCAGAGGAAGTGCTCTGGGAAAGTATGCCAAAGCAACATTTCCTAGAAGTAAAAACAGGGCCAAGAATGTACTAGGATTGATACACTCAGATATCTGCGGAACTATGTCCACTAAAGCTCTTAGTGGTGTCGAGTACTTCGTCACCTTCCCTGATGACCACTCAAGGAAAGCTTGGATTTATTTTACGAAAACCAAGGACGAGGTTTTCTGTCGATTCAAAGAGTTCAAGGCTCTGGTGGAAAATCTGACTAGGAAGAAAATAAAAGTCTAATTCATGTGATTTACGCCGAAGCTCTTCTTATAAGAAAATAAAAGTTTTGCGCTCAGATAATGGTGGAGAGTATGTCGATAAGGACTTCACTAATTTTTGCGCTAAGGAGGGCATCAAAAGAGAGTGGACACTCCTTGTAATCCGGAGCAGAATGGAGTAGCAGAAAGGAGGAATAGGATTATCTTAGAAGCAGCCAGGGCCATGATGTATGATCAGGATATGCCAAAATTCCTGTGGGAAGAAGCATGCAACACGGCAGTCTATGTTCAAAATAGAACTCCTCATCGAGCATTAGGCAAGATTACTCTAGAGAAAGTCTTCACAAGGAAGATGCCTGAAGTCAGTGATTTCAGGATATTTGGGAGCTTAGCATATTGCCGCATAGCCGAGGAAAAGAGGAAGAAGCTAAATCAAACTGCAGAGAAAGGATATCTAGTGGGATATAGCGAGAACGCTAAGGCATAAAGAATCTATCTTCTAGGGAGCAGGAAGGTAGTAGTTCGACGAAATGTGAAGTTAATGGAGGACAGGACTTTTAGAAAATCTCGAGAAATGTCTTCCCAGGAGCAGTCAAAAGAGGAGCCATTGGTCAAACCTCTTCAACCAACTCAAGTAAGGAATTCTTCCTCGAATCAGGAAGCACTTGTTGGCAGAGGAAGAACGAGCAGGGAACTTCGTCAGATTCTGCGAGATGCAGAGGATTTTAGCAGTGCACCAAGGAACAATAAGAGGGAGCAAAAACAACAAGATATATATTAGACATTAGTAGCTCAAGATGGGGAGCCTGCCAATTTTCAGGAGGTTGCTCAACATCATGTTTGGTTGGATGCAATGGTAGAGGAATACAACTCCATAATGGTGAACAATGTTTGTGCGGTCGTGCCAAGGCCTCAAGACAGATCGGTGGTAGGTTCGAGATGGATGCACAAGATTAAATACACTACAGATGGCAGTGTGGAAAAATACAAAGCCAGGTTTGTGGCTAAGGGGTATGCTGAGAAGGAAGGCATTGACTACGAAGATACCTTCGTCCTAGTAGCCAGGTATACATCTATCAGAACCGTGATATTTCTTGCAGCACAAATGGGATGGGAGATTCATCAAATGGATGTCAAAACAGCGTTTTTGAACCGAGTGACAGAAGAAGAGGTATACATTGAATAGCCAGAAGGCTTTGAGACACATGAGAAGAAATCTCATGTATGCAGATTGAAGAAAGCCTTGTATGGTCTAATTGATGGCTACTTGCAAAAAATGGGATTTGTCAAGAGTGACACACACATCCAAATCTCTACTATCTGGTTGTAGAGAATGAGCCTCTAATCCTAGTATTATATGTGGATGATCTATTTCTGATAGAATCATCCGGCTCATCAGGGACTGCAAGAAGAATCTAGCCATAAAATTTGACATGAAGGATTTGGGACAAATGCATTATTTCCTGGAGTTGGAAGTTCGGCAGCAAAAGGGGGAGATATTCCTTAGGCAAGGGAGATATGCTACAGAAATTTTGAAGATATTCAAGATGGAGGATTGCAAACCCATGGCTACTCCAATGATCACCAACTAGAAGAAAATTGATGCATCAGAAGACAAGGATGTTGATCTCGCCTTGTACAGGCAACTCATAGGGTCCCTGATATATCTAGTCAATACCAGGCCAGACATTTGTTACGCTGTCAACTCCCTCAGTCAGTTCACCGTGGAACCGAAGAGGGTGCACTAGGCAGCAGCCAAGCATGTTCGCAAATATATACAGGGAACAGTCGATTCTGGATTCTTGTACACTAGGAGTAAGGATATCAGATTGAGTGGATTTACTGATGCAAATTGGGTTGGAAGTTCAGTGGATAGGAAAAGTACCTCTGGGTACTGTTTCAACGTTGGATCGGGAATGACCTCCTAGTGTAGTAAGAAATAGAAATCCATAGCTCTGAGCTCAACTGAATCAGAATATATGGCTGCAAGCACAACTTCGTGCGAAGCCATATGGCTTAGAAAACTGCTTGTGAACCTATTCACAAGAAAGATGGAGGCGACTCGAATTATGTGTGATAATCAGAGTTGCATTATGCTCTCTGAGAATCTAGTATTTCACAATCAATGAAAGCATATTGATATTCGGTGTTGTTGTCGCACAAATTGTCTGGGTAGCGTGACAACGCTCAGACCAACTGTGGACCAGCTGGGTTGGGAGACACAACACCTGATTGATTTTGGAAATTAATGTACCAGTGCTTTATGGAGTTAATGATGATTATTTATTAAATGTTGCAGAAGTATAAACCATGTAAAAAAAACATTTATCATCAAATAACCCAAGTAATGCAAGATATCCAGTAAATTCACAATGCTTTAACGATGATCCAGCAATTAAACTTCAAGAAAAATTAAATGCTTTAAATGATCATAAAATTTAAATGCTAACCAATTACCACTTTCACATAGCTAACTTCAAAATAAACATTAAGTGCGTTTTAACTATAGAGAAATGGCACAGAGAAACACCAAAAATAATTTTTTCAATTTTTTGCTAAGCCTTTTCAAAAAATTTTAATTTTTATGAATTTTTTATGATTCTAAGCTAAAAAAAAAAAAAAAAAAAAAATAGAACAAAATCATAAATTAAAATCTTGATCTGAACATAAATAATTTTTATATTTTTAATAAAAATTTTAAATCTAAAATTAAACAAAACTAAAATTCCTAACTAAAGTCTAAAAAAAGCAAATTTTTAACCTTTTTTTTTTGTTAAATCTAACTTTAAAAATTAAATCAAAATTTGAATCCAAATAAATCCTAAAAGAAAAACTAACCCTTTAAAAGTTTTTATTATTATTTTTTTTATCTGTCGTGAATGAAACAAAACAAAACTAAAAAAAACAAAGGTCTAAAACTTAAATCTAAATTAAAAATAACCTAAATCAAATCTAAAAAAGCCTTCAATTTTTATTTATTTATTATATCAAAATAAACAAGAGCATCTAAACTTAAACTAAAAATGAAACTAAGAAAAACTAAAGTTAAAACCTAAGATATAATCTACGCTAAACCTTTACCAACGCATATACATCCCAGAAATAAAATAAACTACATACACTAACCCTATGAAATCAGAACATACCAAAATAAAAAAAAAATTGAAATGCTTGTTTATTTGCAGGTTTGACGTGCAGGATGGGGAGAGCGAGCATTCGAAGGTGAGCAGCACGTTGTGGATTTGGGTGTTTGTTGGACGGAGCTCGACGGCCAGTCAATGGACAATGTGAAGATGGAGTGCGGACAGCGTTTGGATGAGCTGTGATGAAGCTGCGTGGGTTTGGAAACACGCTGGTGCAGGCAGCAGACAAGGAATTGCATTTTGAAAGGGATGAGATATGGCCACGCGCGGCACAAGGAGGAGGACGCAGTTGCAGCATTTATTTTGCAGGTTAGGAGGTCGCTGCTGCGTGGAAGAGTGGCAGCTCTTGTGGGGAGACAGCACGTGAAGGAAACAATGCGAATGGAGCTTTGATGGTAGAAGACGCAGGAGCTAGGCTATGTGGAGGCAACTGCAATGCTACAGGAGAGGGACGGCACGCAGGTTGAAGAGAACAAGGGTGGTGAGAGTGTGGCAGAGAGAACCAAACAAAGCTGAGATGGTGGTAGCGTAGGAATAGCACAAGGGCAACACGCAGGTCTAAGGAGCGTGGTTTATGGACTGAGCTGTGCGCAGAATGAGAAGGACGTGAGGCTGCGTGGAGAAAATGATGAGAGAGCAAGGGTGAGGGGACGCAATAGGGAGAAAGGCAAGTGCGTGGGGAAGAGCCAAATTTTCTGCTTGCAGATTTGGACGCAAGGAGCTGAGGAGATTTGAGGGATGTGGGGATTCTTTGCAAGAAACAGAGGTGCTAAGAAATACGTTGAGACTGACAGTGTGAGGAAGGGAGTGTTGGGCAAGGATTGAGGGTGACCACAGAAACAAAGAAAAATTCTGAAGCATGCCAGAATGATAAAACAATTCTGAAACCCCCATAAAAATTACCCAAATTCCAGAAAACGAATTTCTCACTTATACTTCGGATTTATCAGTAAAATCCCAGTAGACAAATGGCTTGGAAAACCTCGAATTTCTTTAGAAAAACCCGGCAAATTCTCTAGTAAATTTTAAATTTGCCCTGCATTAAGATTTGTCTAATGAAAACCCCGAAAATTTTCAAGATCTGTACCTGCAACCTGCAATGGCAAAAACAGAAAACCCAGAAGTAAAATGTGCCAAAAACAAAACTGAAAACCCTAAAACCAGCTAAAAATTTACAATATTTACAGATTTTCGACTCTTAAGCAACGAGATTTGTCAATAGTCCACAGTAATATTTTCAGAATTTTAAACTTAATGTGAGATACTTCAGAAAACCCTTCTCGCATTCATACGAAAAATACAAATGATAAGCCCGGAATTAAAACTGGTTGAGCTCTTTCAAAAAACGCAATCCAGGAGTTGGCTAGTTCATCCGAGAACTTCCCCTAACACCCGGTAAACTCAAAACTAAGATTTCCCGCATAGCTTAAAATCAAACATTAACATAAGAGGGAGAAAACAATAGTAAAATCCAGATCAAATGGAGATACCTACCATTATATTTCAGAATCTAAACTATCATTCAAACCCCAAAGATCAGACAAGATACTTGTGCCTAAATCAATCTTCATCAAGCTATTATCAATGGCTGAAAATAAAATTATGCAAAAAAAAAAAAAAAATTACAGCATTTAGAGAAGAGTAACACCAGCAAGATTTAAACCCCAAAGTCTTTCTTTATTGCACAAAATAAAATGACTACAAGAGAGCTTTCCTTAGCACTAGACTCTCAGATCTAATCTGATCTCAAATGACCCCTAACACCCTATTTAAAGGACAAATTCCCAATGGCTAGTTCGAATGATCCATGTCAAAATGATCTTGACCATCGATGAGGATCAAAATCCCTTTTAATCTCATCCGTCGAATTTTTAAAAAATTGAAATCTTACATTATTTTCTCAAAATTTTGAAATTTTTTTTATTTATTTTTTAAATTTTAATCTATTTTATTTACTTTTTAGAATTTTTTAAATTTTTTTTTGAGTTATTTTTAATTTGTTAATTTTGTTTTTATTTTTATTTATTTTTTAATTTTTTAATTTTTTTCTTTAATTTCTTTAATTTTTATTTTTTGGATCCTCAAAATTAGCCTTTGGAAAAATCACCTAGGACTTAGGACTCATGAGGGGATTAAAACATTTTCTAACCCTCAAGACATTTTACATCATGACTTTTACAATTTTACATCTTAAGGGGGAAAACCCATTTGACATAGACCCTCATAGACCACCCAGTGCTGCAACCAAATATAATCTAGCAGATTAACACACTAAGATTCCCCTAAGATTGTAATGACAAAATTCAGTCCGGCTTTGGGGTTAGGCTGAAGGAAAACTCTGCTGATCATGGATTGGTGAGACAAAAAACCTTCCAGAACGTAGATTATCACTAGAAAATTAGGTCCACCTAGGCAATTTACACACGACTCAGATCTGCTAAGATTATTTACAATTCACACATGCAGACTGGGTTTACAACATAACATGACCAGGTTGACAATGACTGTCAAATGGCACGGACACGTCGATCAAGCGCTATCCCTTTTACAAAGAACGGGGTGTACTGCTATGGGTAGTTGACACGTAGTGGTCAACCTCTGGCTCTACTTGGGGACACGTTGCACCGTAGGAATGTGAGAATCTAGAATCTGCATCCATGCAACAAATAACAAAATATAAGTAGCGTCGGTCCAAAAATCATCATATAACATTAAGCACGTGAAAAGATATAAGCTCTTCATTTATTAACTATCTAGAAAAGCAAATCTAATCCTAAAACAGAAATGAAAATGCTGAAAAAACATGGAGTAAGGTTAGAAATACAGAGAATACCCCATGGCATCAAATGTGTTCAATATAGTGTATGCTGAGCATTTGCCTGCTTTCAGGTAGATCTGTCCACTGCGTCTCGGATGTGTCATGTCCAATTATGCATATGGTCGGACTTTTTCCTATCCAAAAATAACGTTGCTCGCGGCCGTCTGATGCATCAAATCTTTTTCTCATTTTCTTTCTCTTGCACTTTTTCTTCATGGCAAATTATATCACTGATGACATGGAACTTTCTGCTTCAAAGCTCTTAAATGAAGTATGTAAGATATGTGTGACATGTCTTTCTTCATTCTGCATCTGCCTTGTCAAGGATCATGGATCAATTTCACAAGTGCCATGAGTTACAACTTGATCTTATATGACTGGTGGATTAACCGTGTGATCATCAACCTGATTATTAATTTCCCTTTTATCCAGGTCATCTTCAATTATCCACTTTTCAATGGAACAAAGGACCTCATAATAAGATGGAGCTTGTTGCAATAGATAACGAGGCCCTAATCTATTGACGTTCCCTAGTTTCCTTCATCCTCTAACCATTGTTGAAATTTTTGAACCTGTGTTTTGATGGCATCTATCTGACTAGAGTGTTCAACCTTTATAGCACTGATTTCCCTGGCATAATCTTCTTCCATGGTCAATAACCTTTTCTGAAGACATATTTGATTAGCTTCCATATCTTTTATTACTTTATCGTCCTTTTCCTTTATGCTCATCAAGCAATGCTGCATAGAGTTTATCTCTTCCTTATGATTTGCTTGCATCGTAGCCAACTATTTATTATGATCAAACGTCATGATAGTCATTTCTTCATCCATAGTTAATAACTTGTTTTGCATAGAATTAATTTCCCTATCATGATTAGCTTTCATGGTCGTCATATTTTCCTCTAAGCCTGATAACTTGCTTTGCATAAAACTAATTTTTGTGTCATGATTAGTCTTCATGGCCTCAATTTCCTTAGCATGATGATTTTGCATGATATCCTTCTCCCTATTACATTTTTCCAGGTGGGTGCATAAATTTCTCACATCATTGGCGTAATTAGTTTGATTGATCTCCATATTTTTTACCAGCAGCATTAGTTCTTGTATAATTTGCTTCTAATTTTCCTTTTCATTGTCAACATTGTTTTTACAATTTGTACCTGCTTTTCCACTATCATGGATTTGATCTGCAATGGTACAGGTGGATGGCACATTCTGATATGAAGAATTGTCTTGAAATTTTTCATCGATAGCTGGACCATTTATAAGATTACTTTCATTCTGTTGCACAATTTTAAGGGCACAAGGCGAGCTTTCTGGATCACCATATCTATCTTTAAGAGCATCGACAATGTCTTGTAAAGAAGTGAAAGAATCCTTGGGACAACTGTTAAACCAATTCAAAGCATAACCCTCTAAAGAAAGGACAAAAAGACGCATTTTGACATCTTCATGATTATACTAAGGGGGTCTACAATATATGATCATTATACGAGTAAACAAGCCTAGATGTTTTTTAACAACCACTGAATCACCACTTGAGAACAAAGGTAATTTAGAAATGGCCACTTCTGGAAAATCATGGAGATCATCAGTAAAATGACACGGTTTAAACGAATAACCCATGATGAATAACGAGGGACCAAATGGGTGATAGAAAGAGATCTCTGCTCAAGAAAATCAAGAGATGAAAGAAGTGAAGTCGCCAATTGAACAATGAATCTAATTCTAGGATCCAAAAAGCAAGTTGATATGAGAGAGGCTTCTTGTCTAGGAAAAATAAAAAAATGGAGTCGCCACCCAAACAAGAAATGAACCGAAGAGAAAGTGCTGATATGATGAAAGATAACGTCCAAATGATGCCAAAAAATATTGAAACTGCCAGCTCAAATGAGAGATGAGAAAGATGAAAGATGATGAGAAATGAGAAGATGAATGTCGAATAAACCAGGGACAGAAAAACTCTATCCCCAGCAATGGTGCCAAAAAATGTTGTCGCACAGATTGTCTAGGCAGCGCGACAACGCCCAGACCGGGCGCTGTCACCCTGATCCCCAATCCCTCCGTTTAAGCCATCTCCAGAGGCTAAGGGGGGTAGACCCTATGGGATGAATGAAGACCAATTGTGGACCAGTTGGGTTGGGAGACACAGCACTTGATTGATTTTGGAAATTAATGTACCAGTCCCTTGTGGAGTTAATGATGATTATTTATTAAATGTTGCAAAAGTATAAACCATGTAAAACAAACATTTATCATCAAATAACCCAAGCAATGCAAGATATCCGGTAAATTCACAATGCTTTAACGATGATCCAACAATTAAACTTCAAGAAAAATTAAATGCTTTAAATGATCATAAAATTTAAACGCTGACCTAGTTACCACTTTCACATAGCTAACTTCAAAATAAACATTAAGTGCGTTTTAACTATAGAGAAATAGAACATAGAGACACCAAAAATGAATTTTTTAGATTTTTGTTAAGCTTTTTCAAAATTTCTTAATTTTTATGTATTTTTTATGATTCTAAGCTAAAAAAATCAAAATAGAACAAAATCCTAAATTAAAATTTAATCTAAAACCATAAAAATATTTTTTATATATTTTTAATGAAATTTTAAATCTAAAAATTAAACAAAACTAAAAATCCTAACTAAAGTCTAAAAAAGAAAATTTTTAACCTTTTATGAATTTTTTTTTTTAAATCTAACTTTAAAAATTAAATCAAAATTCGAATCCAAATAAATCCTAAAAGAAAAACTAACCCTTTAAAAGTTTTTATTTTATTTTTATCTTTCATGAATGAAACAAAACAAAACTAAAAAATACAAAGGTCTAAAACTTAAATCTAAATTAAAAATAACCTAAATCAAATCTAAAAAAAACTTCATTTTTTATTTATTTATTTATGATATCAAAATAAACAAGAGCATCTAAACTTAAACTAAAAATGATACTAAGAAAAACTAAAGTTAAAACCTAAGATATAATCTACGCTAAACCTTTACGAACGCATATACATCCCAGAAATAAAATAAACTACGTACGCTAACCCTATGAAATCAGAACATACCAAAATAAGAAATAAAAAATCGAAATGCTTCTTTATTTGCAAGTTTGACGTGCAGGACAGGGAGAGCGAGCATTTGAAGGTGAGCAGCGCGCTGTGGATTTGGGTGTTCGCTGGACAGAGCTCAACGGCCAGTCAATGGACAGCGTGAAGATGGAGTGCGGACAACCTTTGGATGAGATGTGATGACATTGCGCGGGTTTGGAAACACACTGGTGCAAGCAGCAGACAAGGAATTGCATTTTGAAAGAGCTGAGATATGGACGAGTGCGGCACAAGAAGGAGGATGCAGTGGCTGCGTTTATTTTGTAGGTTAGGAGGTCGCTGCTACATGGAAGAGTGGCAGCTCTCATGGGGAGACAGCGCGTGAAGGAAATAGTGCAAATGGAGCTTTGATGGCAGAAGACGCAGGAGCTGGGCTGCGTGGAGGCAGCTACAAAGCTGCAGGTGAGGGGGACGGCACGCAGGTCGAAGAGAACAAGGGTGGTGCGAGTGTGGCAGATAGAACCAAACAAAGCTAAGATGGTGGTAGCATAGGAATAGCACAAGGGCAACATGTAGGTATGAGGAGCGTGGTTTATGCACTGAGCTACGCACAGAATGAGAAGGACGTGAGGCAGTGTGGAGAAAATGATGAGAGAGCAAGGGTGAGGGGACGCAGTAGGGAGAAAGCCAAAAGCGTGGAGGAGAGATGAAGTTTCTGCTTGCAGATTTGGACGCAAGGAGCTAAGGAGATTTGAGGGACATGGGGATTCTTTGCAAGAAACAGAGGTGCTAAGAAATACGCTGAGACTGATAGCGTGAGGAAGGGAGTGTTGGGCAAGGATTAAGGGTGACCACAGAAACAAAGAAAAATTCTGAATCATGCCAAAATGATAAAACAACTCTGAAACCCTCATAAAAATATTCCAAATTCCAAAAAACGAATTTCTCACTTATACTTTGGATTTATCAGTAAAACCCTGGTAGACAAATAGCTTGGAAAACCTCAAATTTCTTTAGAAAAACCTTACAAATTCTCTAGTAAATTTTAAATTTGCCCTGCATTCAAATTTGTCTAATGAAAACCCCAAAAATTTTCAAGATCTATACTTGCAACCTGCAATGGGAAACCAGAAAACCCAAAAGTAAAATGTGCCAAAAACAAAACTAAAAACCCTAAAACTAGCTAAAAATTTACAATATTTACAGATTTTCAATTCTTAAGCAGCCAGATTTGTCAATAATCCACAGTAATATTTTCAGAATTTTAAACTTAATGTGAGATACTTCAGAAAACCCTTCTCGCATTCATAAGAAAAATACAAATGATAAGCCCGGAATTAAAACTAGCTGAGCTCTTTCAAAACACGCAATCCGGGAGTTGGCTGGTTCAGCCGAGAACTTCCCCTGACACCCGGTAAACTCAAAACTGAGATTTCCTGCACAGCTTAAAATCAAACATTAACATAGAGGGAGAAAACAATAGTCAAATCCAAATCAAATGAAGATACCTGCCATTATATTTCAGAATCTAAACTATCATTCAAACCCCAAAGACCAGACAAGATACCGTGCATAAATCAATCTTCATCAAGCTATTATCAATGGCTGAAAATAAAATTATGCAGAAAAATAAAAGATTTTATAACATTTCCAGAAGAGTAACACCAGCAAGATTTCAACCCCAAAGTCTTTCTTTATTACACAAAAAAAAATGACTACAAGAGAGCTTTCTTTAGCACCAGACTCTCAGATCAATCTGATCTCAAATGACCCCTAACACCCTATTTAAAGGAAAAATTCCCAATGACTAGTTCCAGTGATCCATGTCAAAATGATCTCGACCGTCTATGAGGGTCAAAATCCATTTTAATCTCATCCGTCAAATTTTAAAAAAAAATGAAATCTTGCATTTATTTTTCTCAAAATTTGAAAATTTTTTATTTATTTATTTTTTAATTTTTTATTTTATTTTTAATTTTTGTTCTTTTTAATTGTTTTTTAGTTATTTTAATTTGCTAATTTATTATTATTTTTATTTAATTTTTTTTATTTCTTTAATTTCTTTAATTTTTATTTTTTGGATCCTCGAACTTGGCCTTTGGAAAAATCACCTAAGACCTAGGACTTAGGACTCATCAGGGGATTAAAACATTTTTTAACCCTCAAGACACTTTACATCATAACTTTTACAATTTTACATCTTAAGGGGGAAAACCTATTTGACATAGACCCTCATAGATCACTCAATTCTGTGACCAAATATAATCTAGCAGATCAACACATTAGGATTCCCATAAGATTCTAGTGACAAAATTCATTCTGGCATTTGGATTTAGGCGAAAGGAAAACTCTGCCGATCATGGATTGGTGAGACAAAAAACCTTTCGGAACGTAGATTATCACTAGAAAATTAGGTCCACCTAGGCAATTTACATACATGACTCAGATCTGCTAAGATTATTTACAATTCACACATGCAAACTGGGTTTACAACATAACATGATTAGGTCGACGATGACTATCGAATGGCATGGACACGTCGATCAAGCGCCATCCCTTTTGCGAAGAAGGGGGTGTACTACTATGGGTAGTTGACAGGTAGTGGTCAACAGGTGTCATTTTGTCAGATATTGTGTCCAACGAGCTCTACAGTGGAGCTACACTCCTATAGGAGAACAGGAGGCATACATCCTTACCAAGGCCCTTGGGAGAACCAAGTTTGATCATTTTAGGGAGAAGATGGGGATGATAAAGAATCCATTTCAGTAGCAGAAATGGGTATAATGTTGCAGTGCACTAGCAATTAGCAATAGCACGATGTAACATGATGAGAAAGGGTTGCAGTGCAGATGCAGTGTTGGGAAGAAGGACCAGCAGCAACACGAATACAGAGGGAGTTGCAATGCAGATGCATTGTTGGGAAGAAGGACCAGCAGCAACACAGATGTAGAGGGAGTTGCAGTACAGATGTAGCAGTAGCAGTGAGAGAGCCATGGGCAGCGATACAGGATGCAGCAATGCGAGGATGTTGGACGAGGCCTAACATCAGCACAGGTACCAGTATCGTATAATCGGAGTGATGCTCAGTGTGGAGTATTACTAGAGCACAATTCTCGCTAAGAGGGAGTGTTGATTTGGGGTAGCAGCGGATGTGCTCTAGCCATCAAAATTGGTGGAGAGGCTAAAGCGCATGAGATCTCTAAAACCCAAAAATTGTTTTGGAAAAATCCATCCGGATGAAGAGTTATTAAAATAATTAATATTTTTTATGATTTCCTCAGTCTAGATTTAGTGAAATAAAAATATTAATGGGTATTAATAAAACTAGGATGAGAAGCTTCCAAAAGATAAGGATCAAGTCTATTTTAATGTTAACAGTTGATTAGGGACATAATCTCGGCCGTTGATTCATCAACAGGAAAAGTATAAAAGGGGACTTGAGAGTTAGTTGGAGATATACTGAGGGAGACAAGTCAGTACGATTTTTGGTGCGAGGTTAGCTGAGAAATTTGAACTAGAGGTCTCGAGCGCAGCAAGAGGTAGCGGGTATGGAACAGAGAGTTAAGAACAACACCAAAAGATCAATGCAGAGGTTAGAGAGGCAGACACAGAGCCTCCCAGGGAGGCGTAGAGGCAGCAGAACTACATAATCATTGGAGGACCTGCGTGGGTGACATAGAGAGGCCCAATGCTGACACAAAGAGGCAGGAGCTGACGTAGAGGGTCTAGGAGTTGTGCAGAGGCCAAAAGGCCTAACCCTGAGACTGAGAGAAGTGTTGGAGAATTTTTTCTCTATTAGGTAAGCCAGTTTGGCACCCAATGGTACTGAAGAATTGCTGAATAATAAAATCCTCCTCTGTTGCACCAGTTTTCCCATTGGGTTTTTCTGGGGACACTTGTCCAAAATCTCTGCGTTGATGTGTTTGATTCTTGTGCATGTGTTTGTTTCTATATTATGGTGTGATATCTGCAGCAAAATTTATTTTAATGTTCACTGAAGGGTTTTCATAAATAACTTAATGGGAAATAATTAGGTAAAATAAATCAGTTGTTGCAGTGATAGAATTTTAACAGGAGGTACTCCAAGCACTAGGGTTTAGGGTTTCGAGGACAAAGCGCCACAAGGGCAACTTGTGGGCTTGGAACCCAAGTATGGAGTTTTAGCACCCATCATGTTTTGGGGCAAAACCATGATGAATTCATGGCATGTTATAGATGAGGATGATAGTGTTTGGAAAGACGATTCCAATGCATCGAAAATCGTCCGAATCCAAGTTGTCATTAGAGAGATATTAATTTTTGAAGTTGACAAATTAATTTGGTTGTCAAGTAGGCTGACTTGATATGTGTCACTTCAAGTGAGACGTTGAGCCATTGTATGTGTATAAATACAAGGTGTATTGAGGTCATTTAAGCATTCACATGTGAGCAATACACTCAAGAGATATCTCTGAAATTTCGTGGAGAAGACGCTGCAACAAGGGAGCACAAGATAGTGTGGAGAAGCCTAGGAAACAACATGGAATTTTTGTGATTGAGCCGCAATGTTGTAGTTGACAACATGGTTTTTGGAGGGTTGTTTGGGCTTGTGTTAGGGGTTGTTCTTAGTGCATTTGTACGGCAGGAAAGCCGCAATTAAGAGAAGGGTGTTGCTATTGTTTTTAAGACAGAATTGCGGTCTGTGTGGAGGAAACAGCTACCGCAGTCCAATGTTGGGCTAGGCCGCAAGCCATAGCCTACAAGTGGAGCCTATAGGAGTTGCTTTCAAGGTGGATAGCAGACCTATAAGGCAGGAGGAATCTCCTTAAGGTGAACCGTAGTGAAAAAGGAGGCTAGTTGCTGAACTGCGTTGAGGTTAAGGGTTGCGCATTATGCCCTAACCAGAATTACAAGAGCATAAAAGTAAATAGAGGAGGACACAAGTACTTGGAGGTGTATTGCATCAATATATTTGACCAGTTTGGATCAGTTTTGTAAGTAGCCTATTGGATGTTAGTCTTTGGTAGCATCAGATGTGCTCTAGCCATGAAAATTGGTGGAAAGACTAAGGCACATCTGTTTTAAAGAACCCAGAAACCATTTGGTGAAATTCCATCCAGATTGTATTTTATTAAAATAATTAATACTTTTAATAGGGTTCGAAAGTCTAAAATCAGGAAAATTAAAGTATTAATGGGTATTAATCGAAATATGGGTGAGAATGGTCTTGAAAGCGGATCAATTCAAGTTTTTAATCTTAGTCATTGATTAGAGACTTAATCTCGGTAGTTGAAGTCTCAACAAGAAAAGTATAAGGAGGAGGCTTGGGGTTCATTTACAAACATACACAAAGAGAACGAATTAATTTGGAGTTCGATTTATGGGGCTAGGAAGCTGAGAAATTCAAACTAGGTGATCATTTTGCAGCAGAGGGGCAGGGATAGTTTGGGAATACTGGGTAGAGAGGTGAAGAGCCACTAGTGGAGGCAACGCAACATCTAGAGGGACTGACATTGGGCTAGTCTGGGCCCACGCAAGCCTGACGCAAAGCCAGAAGGGTCAGCGCAGAGCAGAAGCTACCCTCACCCAGAAAGACGAAAATTGTCGGGGAGCTGCTGAAACAGCGGGGAGAGGTTGACAGAGAAGTTCCAGGAGGCAAAAGAGACAACGCAGAAATGACGCAGACATTGTAAGGCTAACACAGGGCCAGTGCAAAGATAGTAGGGGTTAGCCAGTGTTGTTGCCGCAATAGCCGAAATCTGCTGGGTGAAGTGAGGTAATCTCACTCAGTTTTCCGCCATTATATCTTTTCTCTATCCAGCATTGTAGTCAGAACTATTGCACCAGTTTTGCACCCCTCAAAGTTGTTGCACCGGTTTTCCTGCATTGGGTTTTTTCGAGGACTATTTTGTCCCAAAATAGCTATGTTCTATGTATCTTGTTCTTTGCTCAGTTTCTTGTTTCATGTAATCAAATTAAATTGGTGTAGGCTGCAGAAGTAATTTAAATTAGTATTTTTTAGAAAATAACTTGATAATGTGTATTCAAATCAAGTAGGAGAAGTAAATTCAAATTTACTGCAATAGGGGTTCCTTGAGTGTAGGAATTTTCACATGGTATTGGAACATTGATTTTGAAACAGGAAGAGCAAATCCAGCGCTGAGCAGACAAATAGTTGCATTTTGCAGCGATTCGAATCCCCTTGAAGGGATTGCGCAGTCCTTGCCAAAAAGCATAGATTCCGAGAAAATCTCTCTCTCAGAGAGTCAACAGAGAGGTACAATTTCCATTTCGTGAGTTTGCAGAGGCGGAGGGAGTGACGCAGAGCCTCAGCGCAGTGCTTGAAGGACGCAGTTTTTGCAAGGGCTGAGATCCATCAGAAAAGAACGAAGACACATAGAAGGAGAATTTTTTCCTCAGGGGACTTTTCTTGCCAAAATTTCGAATTTTTCACTTGCCAAGCAGCAGACCAGCGTTGTGAAGTGACTAGAGGAGTCAATTCAACAGTTTGGGTGAGATTGCATCACATGGGTGTTAGTTTTTGGTAGCACCGGATGTGCTCTAGCCTTGAAAATTGGTGGAGAGGCTAAGGCACGAGTTCTAAAGAACCCAGAAATCGTTTGGTGAAATTCCACCCAGATTGTATTTTATTAAAATAATTAATATTTTTAATGGGGTTCCTATATCTGAACTTGGGAAAATTGAAATATTAATGCGTATTAATCAAAATATGGGTGAGAATGATCTAGAAGGCGAATCAAGTCATGTTTTAATCTTAGCCGTTGATTAGAGACTTAATCTCGGTCGTTGAAGACTCAACAGGAAAAGTATAAAATGGAAGCTTGGGGTTCATTTGGAAACATACATGGAGAGAACGGATTGATCAAGAATTCAATTCCTAAGGCGAGGTTTGCTAAGGATTTTGAATTAAATGATCATTTTGCAGCAGAGGGGCAGTGAGAATCCGAGAGAAGGACTTTCAGGAGAATACAAATAGAGAGGCGGAGAGAGACAGCAGAGCAGAAAAGTTGCCTGTCACGCAGAAGCCGGGAACTACCGGAAAGCCGGAACTTCAAGATGGTATCAGAGGGTATCTGAGCTACTTTGGAAGTGAGTAAATCAGAGTTGTGTGCAGCGAAGTATAGCTTGAGAGGGAGTTGGTCACATTGTGAATGAAGGGTTCACTACAATGTTGAAGTTGCAGGCAGGTATCCGATATGGGAACAAATTGGACGAGTTGTCCAACTATAGTCCATTGAAGGAAAGGATCAAGTTGATCTTGTAAGTCAACAGGATCTAGGATTTTGCTGAGAAAGAAATCAAGGCAGCAACCGAGCCTAAAGAGCTGGAAATATGGGATGATTTGGATGCGAAGGCAAGACTGATCATCCTTGATGGTGTGAGGGATGCCCTAATACCTCATTTGTACGGGAAGAACAGCGCACATGAGATGTGGGTGTCTCTTCAGAATTTGTTCTAAAATAAGAACGAGAACCAGGCATTGGTATTGGAGGATAAGTTGAAGTCCACGAAGATGTTAAAGGGTGAAAGCGTGACCTCGTATCTGACGAGATTGTCTCTTGTCAAAGATGAGCTTGCTGCCATCGGTGTCACTGTCTCAGATGGAGATATGGTAAGGATTACCTTGAAAGGGTTCACTAAGGAATGGAAGCCCTTCATCAAAGGGATCGTTGCCAGGGAGAAGTTGTCAAGCTGGGATAGGGTGTAGGATGACTTCATTTAGGAAGAGTTACGAGACGAAGATCTTCAGCTGAAGCAGAAAACTCCAGATGATGATGTGGCACTTGCATCATGAATGAAGGGTAAGCACAAGAAGGACTTTAGTAAAGTCATGTGTTTCAGTTGTGGCAAGATGGGTCATTTTTTGTCCAGATGTCCAAAGAAGAAGGGGGATGATGAGAAAAGAAAAGGGAAAAAGACTGCCATTATTACTAATAAAGCAAAGATGGATGAGCTCACTAGAAGATTGGAAGATGAAGAGGAGGATTTTGCTATGATTTCTCATTTCTCGCAGAGTACTGTCAAAGAGGATGGATGGTATGTGGCGAGTGGTGCGACGAAGCATATGACAAGGTCACAGGATATTTTTGACTCTGTAGCTAGATGGGAGTCAAAGTTGCACATGGTGTTGGGCAACAAGAGTCAGTTAAAGATCCAAGGATCGAGTGTGGTGCCATTCAGGATGGAGACAGGATGTATGATGCGGGTCCAAGTTGTACTATTTGTACCAGGACTCAGATATAATGTACACTCTGTCTTGATGATGGAGAAGAAGGGGTTTGAGGTCTTATTCCAGGAAGGAAAGGCAAGACTCAGGCTCAGAGGCTATAAGTCTAATGGGATTATACTTGGAGTTAGAGAGCATGGACTCTACAAGTTGACGGCCAAGGCTATGGATCATGGAAAGAAACAGGTGGAGCAGGTACAAGTTTCAAAGAAGCAAGAGCAGGTCCAGGTGCAGAAGCAAGCTTCACAGGAGAAGGTACAGGTTCTTGAGAAGAAAGCACACTTTCCTGAGAAGGTCCAGATTCCAGGGACTCAGAGGGAATCTATTTCGAGAGGGAGCTTGCAGATTCAGAGGGAGACTCTGCAACCCAAGAAGAGTGCGTGGTCATTGGTGAGCAAGAGTGCTCGAACAACTACCAAGAAGGAACCATGGAAAGAGCGGAAGATGTTACAGGCAATGTTGCTCGAAGCGGGAGCGAAGCGAGAGCGAAGCGGAAGCGTTTTTTGGAAGCGGGGACGCCGAAGCGTCATTTTCCAAAAATCTAGGAAGCGAAGCTTCCGCGGAAGCGTCTGCTATTATATATATATATATATTTATATTTTTTTGCATTTATACTCAAAACAAACATCCCAAATACCAAATTAATTGTAGAAGACATGAAAACATGCATATTTTTGCATAAATCAAGATAGATATAACATCCACTGTACATTAATGATTGACTATTCGAGCATCAACCATTTAGATGCATCAACCATCTAGAATCTAGATTCTTCTCTTGTCTAGCCTTTGCCTCTACCTCGATTGTCTAGGGATATTAGTCAACATTTCCCAATTTTGATCAAACTACCTAATTCAAGACTCAAGTTATGGTAGAAAAAGCTTAACATGCTTGGTCGATGATTTTGACTTGATTGATAGGTAATTTTTTGCTAAGGGCGTGACAAAGGAGTTCAACAATTAACACCACCAACACTAGGGGACATATAGGGCTTGGGCTCTTGATTAAATGCTAATCGCTACTTTCAACTGGATATAATCTAATGAAATGCCAACATCCCATTGTCCTGAATTCCTGAAAACTGTTAAGTCTGCTGAATTTTTGAAAGAATGAACATCTCATATGAAGTCCAATGAGGCTGGAAACCACTCTCAAACATCCTCGAGTCATTTCATTATAATGTTAAAAAGTTAAAAGGAGTGGAAAATATTTTTGCGTGGTCATCCTCTCTTTACTTATTCAAGAATTGAATTACCAGGGAGCTTCTGCTTATTTATAATTTTTTTGCCTTCACTGATCGTCACCCTAACCCAAGGTGGACCCACCCCAACAAGCAAACTCACCTAAAATTTAAAAAAAATTGAAAAAAAAAAACGATTTTCTAAACGCTTTTCCGGAAGCTTTTCTGGAAGCGTACGGAAGCGTCTGGGAAGCGTCTGGGAAGCGTACACTTCCCCCTCCGAAGCGCCATGCTTCCGACACCCGAAGCGCCGTACGAAGCGCACTTCGGCGCTTCGGAAGAGACGCTTCCGTACAATGCTTCCAAATTTCCAGGAAGCGTCTAAAAATGCCAAAGCGGCGCTTCCAAATTTGGAAGCGCCGCTTCCGACCAAGCTTCCTAGGCGCTTCCGTACGGGACGCGCTTCGGGGCTTGGAACCAGGGGGGGGGGGCGCTTCGTGCAACACTGGTTACAGGATAAGAAGAAGAAGCAGGTTTCTTCCAGCAGTGACAACAACACTTCTGAGAAGGGCGTAGTTCACCATACAGGGATTGCTGCAATTGTGAGAGCTAGGAGTTGGGCAAGTTTTGCAAGAAGTGATGATGATGAAGAGATACTTCCTAGTCTTGGAAGTACCTTCCTTGCTAAGAGGGAGTGTTGATTTGTGTATCTTGGTAGGTACTCCAAGCCCTAGGGTTTAGGGTTTGGAGGAAAAAGTGCCACAAAGGCAACTTGTGGGCTTGAAACCCAAGTATGGGGTTTTGGCTCCCATCATGTTTTGGGGAAAAACCATAATGGATTCACGACATGTGATAGATGAGGATGATAGTGCTCAGAAAGACGATTGCAACGCATCGAAAATCATCCAAATCCAAGTTGTCATTAGAGAGAGATCAATTTTTGAAGTTGACAAATTAATTTGGTTGTCAAGTAGGTCGACTTGATATTTGTCACTTCAAGTGAGACGTTGAGCCATTGAATGTGTATAAATACAAGGTGTATTGAGGTCATTTAAGAATCCAAGTGTGAGTGATACACTCAAGGGATATCTTTGAAATTTCGTGGAGAAGAAGCCGCATGAAGGGAGCACAAGACAGCGTGGAGAAGCCCAGAAAACGACGTGGAATTTCTATGATTGAACCGTGGTGCTGTAGGTGACAACATGGTTTTTGGAGGGATGTTTGGGTTTGTGTTAGGGGTTGTTCTTGGTGCATTTGTAAGGCAGGAAAGTCGCCATTAAGAGAAGGGTGTTGTTGTTTTTTTGAAGACAGAATTGCGCATTGTGTTGAGGAGACAGCTATCGCAATCCACTGCTAGGCTAGGCCACAGGCCATAGCTAGCAAGTAGAGCCTATAGGAGCTGCATTCAAGGTGGATAGCAACCCTATAAGGTAGAAGGAATCTCCCTATGGTGGACTGTAGTAAAAAAGGAGGCTAGTTGCTGAGCTGTGTGGATGCTAAGGGCTACACATTATGCCCTAACTAGAATTACAGAAGCAACAAGTAAATAGTGGAGGACAACAGTACCTAGAGGTGTATTGGGTCAATATATTTGACCAGTGTGGATCAATTTTATAAGTACCCTGTTGGAGCCAATTGGAAGACATTCCGGGAGAGGGAAAGTGTCTTCCTAGGAGCAGATCTGAAAGTGACGAGATTGGGTGCCGTAGGACAGTTGGAGGGCAGCGAGTTAGCTACCCAAAGTAGCCCTAGACAAGCTATATTAAAGGACAAAGAGCAGTTGAAGGTCGGGTGAAGGACAGTGAGTGAAAATTCTTAGATCTAACAATCTCAAGAATCTTACTGCAAGCAGCTGAATCTACTTCACCTAGATTGTAAATTACATTACAAGCTTATTTCAGATTTCTTCATGAAACATTGAAGTAAATTACTGAAGAAGCCTACACCAATTAAATATGATTCTGAAACATAGAAACTGAGCAAGGAAAATAGAAACACATAGGACACAGTTATTTTTGGACAAAAGTCCTGGAAAAACCCAATGAGGGAAAACAATGCAGCAACTCTGAGGATTTATTATTATTAAGCAGTAGCAAAATCTGAATACATCACTGAATACCTCAAAGGTTATTCAATTATAGAGAGAAATACTGGCAGAAGCTTTGTGAGTTTTACCTCACACAATCACTAAGAAATTTTGGTTGATCCAGCCCCAAACTGACTGCCCCCCAACATTTTTGGTTGCCTCTGTGTAGTGTCTACATCAGCGCAATGTCAAGCTCTCCGGGTGTTGCGTCACTTCTTTGGTTGGTCGATCTGCTACCCAGGAAATTCGATTTCTGCCTCCCAGTCTCACACCCCAACTCCCGACTTCTGAAGATCAAATTCCTCTGCAAATTTCAGACTCCTCTCTCTCCCTCTGCATTGCTTCTGTGTGGCCCTTTTGGCCCTGCATCAGCATCTACATCAAGGCTTCTGGATCACTCACTACTTCTCTCTCTCCGGAAGCTACTATCCCTACCCCTCAACTGCAAGACATCTCCACAAACAATTTTTCCTCCTAAGAATTTCTCACTTCAGAAAATTGATTTCCTTAATCTCTCTATGTATTTTCCAAATGACCCTCAAGCCCCTTCTTATATCTTCCTATTGGAGAACCAATGGCCTAGATTAAATCATAATCAAAGGCTCAGATCGTTTTGGCTTGATTCACAACTTTTTCTAGATGTTTCACCCCTAGTTAGATTAATACCCATTAATATTTTAATTTTCCTAAGTTTAGACTTAGGAACCCCGTTAAAAATATTAATTATTTTAATAAAATCACTTCTTGGTAGAATTTCCCAAAACGCTTTCTGAGTTCTTTGGAATACATGTTCCCAAGCCTCCCTGCAAAATTTGAGGCTTAGAGCACATCCGATGCTATCCCAAATCAGCATGGTGTCGAAGTGCAACACTTTGATGGACTAAAGTTGTTGCTAGCGTGGCAGATTGGAGCTCGGGCATTGGCCAATCTAGAGAGCAGTTGATGAGCCCATGTTCATTGTAGCAAACGTGACTTGCAGCAGTGATAGTAGGAAGCGCTCTTGAAGTCTCGATGTGTAGTGGTCTTGATGGACTAAGGCACTACTAGTCAGCAGTACGAGTGCGAAAGACCGGCAAGACAAGATACGACATAGAAGTGTTGCAGCCAAGTTTGTCATTGTATCTAGTAACCATAGACTGTTGTATTTATCAGATTTGGATTAATATAACAAAGATTGGTGATTATACATTATTGTACAATTTTGTTTAAAATTGTGTATAGTGTGCATATGTGATTTACTGCTTCATATTTCCACTGTGCAAAGTAGTTTATGGTTGAGATTCTTGGTTTGGTAGACTCAATGATTTTAAGACTCTAACCTAGGCCCAAGGTCATGGAAATTCAACAAACCAGTGGTAGAGGCAGTAGGGAAGTTTATCAAACATTGAGAGATGCAAAAGAGTTTATCGGAACTTCTAAGACAAAAAGGAGACAGCGCAGGCAACCTGATAGATATCAAGCCTTGGTAGCCCAAGCTGCAGAATTGTCCAACTTTCAAGAAGCCACACAACATTAGGTATGGGTGGATGCCATGGTAGAAGAGTATAGTTCTATCATGACAAATGATGTTTGGGAGGTAGTGTTGAGGCCGAAAAACAGATCAGCTGTAGGTTCCAGATGGATCTACAAGATCAAGTATGCTGCAGATGGCAATGTAGAGAAGTACAAGACTACGTTTGTGGCAAAGTGGTATGCACATAAAGAAGGAAAGGACTATGAGGGGACCTTTGCCCTAGTCGCCAAATATACCTCTATCAAATTTGTTGTATCCCTAGTAGCTTAGATGGGATGGGAGATTCACCAGATGACATCAAGACAACATTGTTGAACGGGGTGATAGAAGAAAAGGTGTATATAGAACATCCTAAAGGCTTCGAAACTCATGAGAAGTGCACTCATGTGTGCAGGTGGAAGAAATTCCTATACAAGCTCAAGCAGGCAGCACCCAGGGCGTGGTATGGTCGGATTGACAATTACTTGCAGCAGTTGGGATTCATCAAGAGTGATGCAGATCCCATCCTCTACTATTTGATGGTAAAGTACGAGCCACTAATACTAGTTTCGTATGTGGATGATCTCTTTTAGTCAGGATCACCAGAGCTCATAAAAGACTGTAAGAGGAACCTTGCAACAGAATTCAACATCAAGGATATGGGGTTGATGCACTATTTTCTAGGATTTAAAGTCTAGCAAAAGAATGGGGAGATCTTCCTTGCGCAAGGGAGACATGCTACAGATATTCCAAAGAGATTTAGAATGCAGGATTGTCGACCCATGATTATGCCCATGATCACCAAATGGAAGAAGATAGATGCATCAGGGGATAAGGAAGTCGACCCCACCTTGTATAGATAGCTCACTGGGTCTCTCATGTATCTGGTCAACACTAGGCCAGACATTTGTTTCGCTATCAATACCCTTAGTCAGTTTATGGTTGCGTCGAAAAGGATACATTGGGCAGTAGCAAGACACATTCTGAGGTATGTGCGCGACACAATTGGGTACGGGTTGAAATATACTTGAGGAGACGACGTCAGATTATATGGATTCACAAATGCAGATTGGGCAGGCAATTCAGTGGACCAAAAAAGTACTTCCGGGTACGGCTTCAGCATTGGATCAGGGATGGTTTCTTGGTGTAGCAGGAAGCAGAAGTCAATAGCACTAAGCTCAACAGAAGCAGAATATATGGCAACCAGCATAGCTACATGCGAAGCTATATGGCTTAGGAAATTTCTCGTGAGCCTATTCAGGCAAAGGATGGGATCAACCAGTGCCTACTATGATAATCAGAGTTGCATAAAACTCTCTAAGAATCTAGTGTTTCATGATAGGTCGAAGCATATAGGTATCAAATGTCATTTAATCACAGACTATGTACAGCGTGTGGCAATCCAACTGTAGTATGTTCCCACAGGAGATCAAGCAGTAGACATACTCACGAAGGCTCTAGGGAGAGCTAAGTTTATCCAGTTCAGGGAACAGATGAGTATGGTGGAGAACCCATTTCAGTAGTAGACATCGGGTACCTCAAATGGTTCTCAGTTGCAAATGTTGTAGTTGTAGCAGCAGTAGCAAATGAGAGGGAGTTGCAGTGCAGATACAGTGTTGGCAATAGTTCAGCAGGGTCAACAACAACATAGATGCAACGTATATCAGAGTTTCTTAGTGGTTGGTGGGCAACAGTAGCCAGACATCAACAACATCACAGGAGATGATGTAGACGTGGGGTGTTGTTTTAGTGGGTTACAACACTAGAACACATTCCTCGCTAAGAGGGAGTGTTAGTTTTTGTAGCATCAGATGTGTTCTAGCCACGAAATTTTGTGGAGAGGCTAGAATACATGATATATCCAAAACCCACAAATCGTTTCTGGAAATTCCACCTAGAGATGACTTAATTAGATTATTAGTCATTTTTTAAATTAAACTTGGGGAATCTGACTAATTAATCAGAATTAATTAAGTCATGCTATGAATGTTCTAGGAACACAAACAAATCGACAAGGAAATAATTTGGGCCATCGATTATGTTTTAATCTTGGCCGTTGATGCTCCAACAAAAGATTAAAAGAAGAAGTCGATGGGTAGATGGAGAACATACCAGTGTAGTTCCTCAATTGCCAAGACAAATCGATTTTCTTAGTGGTTGTGATTTAGCAGAGGAGATAAGAGCCAGAGGGGCAGTAGTAGGTGAGAGAGAGGGTAGAAGCAGGAGTCCGGAAGGCAAAATTCCGAATTCAGGAAGAGGCAGCGTAGGGGAGAGCATATTCCATAAGAGCACTACACAGTCATTGTGTGAAAATTCGATAATCCCACCTTAATCAACTACTGCAGCAACCGATTAAACTTCTCCTATTTGTTAAATGCTGAAACAAATTATTTTTGTTTCCTAGAGCAAATATCGAAGCTAATACAACAGACACAGTGTTTTTTGGACAAATGTCCCGGAAAAAACCCAAAGCAAGAAAACTGGTGCAACAACTCTAAGGGTTTTATATTATTAAGCAGTAGTTTCTGAATACAACTATGGATGCCCTTCCAGCAATCCAATTATAGAAAAAATAAACTGGCAGAAAAACTTAGTGAGATTACCTCACTCTACCCGGCAATTCCCCACTGTTCCGGCAACTGAACAACTGTCCCCAGTAATCTCTACGTAGGCCCTCGTCAGCCTCAAAAGGCTCTGCGTCAGCTCAACTGGGTAACGTTTGCCCTCTGAAGCAGCTTCCAGCCCTCTTTGCTCAGAAATGTTAGCTCCCTCAGCAAACTCGGACTTCTGTGCTGAAGACTGTGCAACCTCTGCGTGAGCCCTCCTGGCTCAGCGTCAAATTCTGCAAGGGCCCTTTTGGCCCAACATCAACCCCTCCTGGGTTTGCGCTACCTCCTCCTGGTGTCTCTCTGTTGCGTATCCTAGGTCGTGGAGAAGATACTCCAACCCAACTATTCTTGCCCCTCACTGCAATAGCCCACTATCAAAAATCTCACGACAGTTGATCTACTTCAGAAAATCGATTCTCTGAATGTGTGTGTGTGTGTTTTAGCAAGTGATCCTCAAGCCTCCTTAAATAATCTCCTCGTTGACATTCAACGGCCCAGATTAGAAGTTAATCAATGGCTAAGATCATTTATGCTTGATCCTCATCTTCTTCTAGAGGTTACACCCACAGTTTATATTAATACCCTTTAATTATTTTATTTTCTTAAGTTTAGACTTGGGGTCCCTTTAAAAATAATTAATTATTTTAATAAAATAGTTTTTGGGTGGAATTTGACAAAACGGTTTCTGGGTTCTTTGGCATACATGTGCCTAAGCCTCCCTGCAAAATTTGAGACTTAGAGCACATCCCGTGCTACCAAAAATCAACACACTGCACAAAGAGTGATGCAAAAGCACCAGCATAAGGGTAGAGGGTCCATCTCTTGGTCAGAAAGTTGCTGTGGAGAGTGAGAAATTTCTTATAAAATTTCTCTCGGTATTTTTTTCTCTCTACATTGTTAAAATTCTTGTACTCAGATTTGCTGCTGAAAATTAATAAGAAAACCCTCATCTGTTGCACCGATATTCCCACATTGGGTTTCTCCTGGGACAATTGTCCAAAAATGATGGTGTTAATATTTTCTGTGCACTAGAATTTCTCTATTTCCAACATTTTATTTTCCGCAATGATTTATTGTGAAAATTGTTGTAGTAAACTAATTCGATATTTGTCGTAGCAAATAAACTACATAATTTATTTGATAGTTAGAAGAATATTTTTCAGTTATTGTAATAGATGAAATTTTCGCACGGGCTCCAACTTGGACAATATCATGCTATCCTCCAGCAGACCATAAGTGCCCAATCACTTCCACACTTGGTCCACTCTCACGTTGCCCTCCAACAGTCCACGAGTGGCCAATCCATGTTGTAGCATCTACACCTAGTTAGGGCATCCAATCAACTAGGAGACCCTTACACATGGCTTCCAACAAAATTCTCATCAGACACCCATCCACCTACAAATTACATCAACTCAAGAGGACACACATACCTGTAACATTATGCAGCTCCTCTTGATAGAACATCTAACCACCTGCTGATATAATTTTGCTCATAGGATGGTCACGAATTTGTCCAATACTTCACCCATCAAACTGGTTCATTACACCAATCTTCATTGTGGAAACTGCCCACTGGTTAAGGCTTCTAACTTCCAAGTTAGCCCTTCCTCCTTGGCTTCCACAGGTTGCTCTAAATACAATCCATAACGGATCCTCATACTCAGATCCAACAAATGGCAATTATGGAGAAAGTGACATACCTTAAGTTGCTTATAGGACTGGTACAAATTATGTTGCTTTGGCTCCCTGGTTAGTGCACCCAATAGTTCATTGTTAGCCCTCCCAAACAGCTCCTAAAGCCTCCAAGTTTCTACAACCTAATCTTCTTGAATTGTTGTCGTGATACGTTCAATGTAGGTCTAAGTTCCAACCCTCATTCCACCCACACAAGCTCTGAAACAGAGCTCGGCCTCTGTTCAAACTCCTGTACCAATCTGCAGCTTCATTTCTAGGAGAATCCCGCCATATATCAGTCAACAAATTGCCCAGAACAGTTGCTTTCTTACTCAACCTCCACAGCAAGGTACCTCACACTTCAAGCAGCCATAAGAAGGCTCCATGTTGCCTTCTCTTCCTCGCTGAAGTGAACCTCCTTCTACGGCCCTAAACAGAGATGTCCCTCTTCCTCCTTACGAGCTTCTTTCTCTCCTTAACGCTAACTTTTTGTTGCAGCATTGCATGATCAAATGTACTCAGATCACCTCATATTTATACACTAATATGAGGGCTTCCTCCAACGTTATCTTAGGGCTTTGCCAACTGTCATTAGGTTTCTTATCTTTAGGCCAACCTTGACCAAGTCATGAGCAAACCCAACCATAACCTTCAAAATTCATAACTCCATTTCCACAACTAGGAATCGGATGATTCTAATTACGTTAGATTCGTCTCGTCGAGAACTATCATCCTCATCCATCACATGTCGAAATGTGCTCATGGTTTGGCCCAAATCTCAATTAGTGCAAAACCCCTAGCTTGGGTTCCAAGCCAACAAGCCTACTTGTGGCGCCTTGCCCTCCAATCCTTGAACCCTAGGGCTTGGAGTACCTCTCAAGCTACACAAAAATCAACAATACCAAGTTCAATGAGGATTTTAGGGATTGGGAAACTCCTTTACATGTCATATCCCCTCAACCTATTCATTAAATCCTCACCTCCTTATCCTATAAATCTTTGTACCTTTCTTGTAGAGCAAATAAGCTTCATTCTTTCCCCCCTTCTAGGAAAAGGATTATTAAGGTCACTTCACACCTATTAGTTGATTCATCCTTCACAAGTGACTTTCCATATACCAGGTCTCCTCTCATCGATCAAAGTCTGTAAAGAATGGGGAGTCTTAGATGAGTTGACAGTGGGCTAATTCTCCATTGTTGCACTTGATCAGGTAGTTGTCCCTTAAGGCGTCCCTTTTAGGCCCCCTGCTAGTTTGAGTGGTAACAGGGGGGGAGCAATCGTGGTGCATTAGATACCCCAGCCTTGATTTTTCCACCCTTCTTTATATGCCTTTTTCCTTTTATCATTTTTCTTTGATTAACTACTCGGGGCTCAAAGGATAAGAGCATGATGTGTAAGGTATAGCAGTGGATACCCTTTTTAAGGTAGGGCAGTTCATTGCCCACGAAGGGTTGGGATAATCATGGGTTCCTGAATGATAAAAGAGGCTCATCTAGGGCCTATAGGAACCATGGTGATGGCCATGCGTATGGGGTAGAGCTCATAAATTTGGCTTTTTCCCACGTGCTAAATGTGTTTGTCTTGGCTACCTTTTGCATTTTGTGGTACATTTTCTTGTTGAATGTGACCAATTATGCTTTTAGTTTTCTTTTCAGCTACATCAACCTCTAGGGCATCGTTCCAAGCCCGACCCAAGGTGAGGGAAAGGGGAAGGGGAGGCTAGCCCTATGTGGACCTAGTGGAGAAATATGGACCCAAGTGGGAAACATGATTAATGCGGTTATAATGAAAGGAAGGGAAGTGATTTATGTGCATGGGGAAGTGGGACCACACAACCAAAATTAGGGTTTCCCATGTGATACCATCCCTAAAGCCCAAAGGTCAATAAAAGAGATCCCATGGGACTAGGATCCAAGGGTAACATCCAAAAGAGGTCTAGGGGACAGGAGCACAAACCTAGCCCACTCTTTCCATCGAATTCCCCCATTAACCCATGCCCAAAAATGTCCATGGCAAGCAAACTACAATACTCAATTACCAAATGACAAAGCATACCTTTAGGTTCAAGAGGCCCACCTTCAAACATACGATCACAACAGATGGGTGAGGGACTACATCGTTGGCCCAGGTGGCGGAGAAATGGCACAACGAGCTAGTTAGTGGCTACAAAGGGTTGCTGGCTGCCCGCTGAGGGCCATCTTGGAGAAAATTTTCTCCTAGCAGTTGATTTCTAGTAGCATCAGATGTGCTCTAAGTCACAAAATTTGAAGGGAGGCTTAGACACACGCATTCTCCCATACCCAGAAACCGTTTTGGGAAATTCCAGCTGGAGACAATTGTATTAAAATAATTAATTATTTTTAATGGGACCATAAGTCTAAACTTAGGAAATTAAAATAATTAATGGGTATTAATCTAAACTGTGGGTGTAACTTCTAGAAGAAGACCAAGATCAAGACAAAATGATCTAAGCCATTGATTAGAAGTTAATCTCGATCGTTGGTTGTCCAACAGAAAGATATAAGAAGAGGCTTGAGGGGCACTTGGAGAATACACAGAGAGAAGATCAAAAGTTTGATTTTCCGAAGTAGAGCAACTGCTGAGAGATTTTCTATAGTGATCTTTTGCAGAAAGGGGCAAGGATAGTATCCGAAGGGAGATCCTTCCCGATCTAGAGAGTCTGACGCAAGACCATGCTGAGGTAGCGCAGAAGTCGAGAGGGAATCCGAAAATAAGCTTAAGGAATCGATTGCAAAAGATGGAAGCTGAGGTGTTAGTCCAGGAGGTGAAAATCGGATTTCTTGAGTAGCAGATTGATCAACTGAAGGGGTGAATCTGTCCCCAGAAGGTGTGACGTTGGGTTGACGCAATGACTGTGTAGAGGCAGCCAGGGGCAATTCATTCAGTGGTTGGATCAGCCAGGATTTCCAATGATAGTGTGAAGTAATCTCACTTATTCTTTTGTTAGTGATATTCTCTGTAACTAGGTTGCCCGGAAGGCATCCAGAGGTTGTATTCAGAAATTACTACTGCATAATAAAACGCTCAGTTGTCGCACCAGTTTTCCTACATCGGGTTTTTCCAGGGACATTTGTCCAAAAATAGCTATGTAGATGTGTTGTATCTCTTTCTTGTTCAGTTTCTTGTTTCTGCTTATAATGTAAATGGTGTAGACTACAATGTATTAGTTTCGATATTTATTGTAGGAAACAATAGGTAACTTGATTCAGAAATTAACAAATAGGAGAAACATAATCAGTTGTTGCAGTAGAAATTTGGGCATCCAAATTTACACATGGTATCAGCGCTTCAGGGGAAATAAGAGAGCATTATCAGAAGAGCCCAGCGTTGAAGGAGGAAGGGAGTTCGAAATTCTTGCAGAGGTAGCAATTCGAATCACCCAAGGGTTTTCCCAGATAGGCCAGGAGGGCAAGATTTTCGTGTTAAATCTCTCTCTGAGTGAGTCGACAGAGAGCTAGGATTTCCAGATCGAGATTTGTCAGTGGCAGAGGCAGCAGTGCAGCAAAAGCTTCAACGAAGAGGGGTTTCTGGTGAGACATAGTTTTCTGCAGGCAATTGCTAGGCAAAGAGACATCAGAGGGAAGAGAGAGACACGGTTGAGGGAATTCTTCCTCAGAGGACTTCCAGCCAAGGAGTTTGAATTCTCACTTGCTGAGCAGCAACAAAGGGGCAGATCTACAAGCTCCAACAAGAAGTGTGTAGGCCAATCTAGTGTTGCGCAAAGGAGAGAGAAGGCTATTTGACTTTTTCGTTTGGCAGAGATGGCAGCCAGTCAACTAAGAGATCAGGATAGGTTAGATCGGGGATCTAACTATGTGATCTAGAAGGCAAGGATGTCATGCCTTCTGGATGAGCATTTTCTCAAAGTCTACGTCGACATCATGGTAGCTAAGCCCGCAAATCTAGATCCACTCAAGAAGTACAAGGGTGAAATGGTGAAGACAAAGAGAATGATCCTCGATGGAGTAAAGGATCATATAGTCTATCACATCGCTGGCAGAAACACTGCGAAGGAAATGTGGGATGCATTGTCGATGTTGTATCCAGGATCTTCCAAGCAATGGAAGATGTACTTAGAGCAGGGGATGAAGACTCTACAGATGCAGAAGGGGAAGCACATTGATCTGTTCCTCTCTAAGCTTCAAGAGACCCGAGATGAGCTAACAGTTGTGGGGTTAACACCTCAAGGTTCCGAGATGGTAAGACTAGATCTAAATTCAGTATCTAAGGAGTGGCAAGTCTTTGTCCAGAGCATCATGGACAAGGTGACTTTGCCAAACTGGGATGAAATGGGGCAGCTCTTAAGCAAGAGGAACTGAGGAGGGGCTTGGTCAAGTGTAAACTTGACGAAAGCAGCAACAGTGGGTCGAAGCCTAAGGAGGAGGAAGAAAATGCAGCCCTCACATCCAAGGGGCAACAAGAGCAACGGAAGAAGAAGAAAGATGTTTCAAAGATCAAATTCTTCAGTTGTGGTGAATTCGGTCACTACACAACACAATGTCCTCTCAAGTAAAAGGACGAAGATGAGAAGCACGATCCGAAGGTTGTAGCCGCGAAGATTGAGGAGTGTTCGCCATGACAGCTCAGGCATCTCTAGGAGGGAGGTGGGGTGATTTAGAGTTGTAGTTTGAAAGGACTGCAGATGGGCAAGATCCTTGAGGAACCCACCTCTCGGATCAATTCCTTGCTATGAGAGCCCAAATCAGTAGTAGCAGGAAGGACCAGTGTCAGTTGGTGTAGAGGAGTGCCAGAGTGACAATTGCAGTGGCTAGTAGTGCCAGAGACTGAGTAACGCAGATCAGAGTTGACAGTAGTGCATTTGGCATAGAGCAGAGGTTAGCAGCAATGCAAAGGCTTCAGAGGGTCAATGTAGAGACTAGCAGCGGTAAAATTCCAACAACGAGATACAGCATACTGAACACCAGTTCAATAATTCGGGATGACTTTTCGTTACTGATGCAGTAGCAACAGCAGTAGGAGAAGGTTGTAGCCCAAATGCAGTTGGCAGTGGCAGTGCCAGCAGCAACATGGATGCAGAATTTCAAAGGGAGTTGCAGTTCAGATGCAGTGTTGACAGTGGCAGGGTCAACAGCACTACAAATGCAGCATTTGCGCAATAGTTGGTCGACAGGATGTCAGACATCAACAGTGCAGAGGGAGATTGCTCAGAATCAGAGTAATGCTTTAGCAGGTTGCATCGCTAGAGCACATTCCTCGCTAAGAGGGAGTGTTGATTTCTAGTAGCATCGAATGTGCTCTAAGTTGCAAAATTTGCAGGGAGGCTTAGACACATGCATTCTCCAATACCCATAATTCGTTTTGGGAAATTCTATCTAAAGATAGTTTTATTAAAAAAATTTAATGGGACCCTAAGTCTAAACTTTGGAAATTAAAATAATTAATGGGTATTAATGTTAACTCTGTGTGTAACTTCTAGAAGAAGACAAGGATCAAGCCAAAATGATCTAAGCCATCGATTAGAAGTTAATCTAGGTCGTTGGTTGTCCAACAGAAAGATATAAGAAAAGGAGAATACACAAAGAGAAGATCAAAAGTTCGATTTTCTGAAGCAGGGTAGCTGCCTAGGAGATTTACGATAGTGATCTTTTGCAGAGAGGGGCATGGATAGTATCCGAAGGGAGATCTTTCCCGGTCGGAAAATAGTCAACTGAGAAGATAAAGAGAGATCTAACAATGGCAGTGCAGAGTTAGAGAAGCTGATGCAGGGCCACGCAAAAGCCAAGAGGGAATCCAAAAATCAGTTGAAGGAATCAATTGCAAAACCCTGAAGCCTGGGTGTGAGTCCGAGAGGTGAAAATAGAATTTCCTGAGCAGTAGATTGATCAGCTGAAGGGGTGACGTTGTCCCCAGATGGTGTGACACTGGGCTGACGTAGTGACTGCACAAAGGCAACGCAGAGGCAACCAGGGGCAGTTCATTCAATGGCTGGATCAGCCAAAATTTCCAGTGATAGTGTGACGTAACCTATCTTATATTTTTGTCAATGATATTCTCTATAACTGGGTTGTCGGGAAGGCATCTAGAGATTGTATTCAGAAATTACTATTGCATAATAATAAAACCCTCAGTGACTGAATTGGTTTTCCAGCATTGGGTTTTTCTGGGGACATTTGTTCAAAAATAACAATGTATATGTGTTGTATCTCTTTCTTGTTCAGTTTCTTGTTTCCGCTTATAATTTAAAAGGTGTAGACTGCAATGTATTAGTTTTGATATTTACTGTAGGAAACAATAAGTAACTTGATTCAGAAATTAACAGGTAGGAGAAACTTAATCAGTTGTTGCAGTAGAAATATGGGCATCCAAATTTTAACACTAGGGATATCACCCACAAAATGGTGGGTAACATCTGGCTCCAACTGGGACACGATCTCTCGAAAAGTGAGCGAAGCTAATTGAACAGGAGGTCACGAGAACTCCAACAATCTTTTGGTTACCATAGACCTGTTACCTGCTCATATCAAAGACTAAACCCATGGGGCAACATGTTTGTACGGTGTCTTATGATCACCCATGATTAATGTTAGGTTGTAAAATCAACAAAAAATAATATATGCAAAATTTTATCTAAATGCATCTAATCTAGCATGAGAAATATCATATGACATTAATTCTAATGTGAAAATCAACATGCAATGCATCCTACTTTAACATGCATATGGTGCGAAACTAATACTAAGTGTAATCATAAAGCTAGTGCAACCAACATATCATCATATCAATATAACTTTGCCTTCCAGTATGATTACTCATGTAGCAAATCCCAGAGCGAGTGCAGATACAATTATATGGAGGATGAAGTGGGTGGGAGGTGGGAAAATATGATGCCCACATATGGATGATCACATGAGAAGAGGGAAGAAAAGGATGTAATACATGAGATCCTTCTCTTTTAACCAAAATATAGAGATATCAATGATTAGGCTCATAAATTTTTTATGGATGGCAACCTCAGGCACATTATTTCCATTATCATTTATGTCATATTTTATTGCCTCTACAAGGTTATGATTAGTAGGAAAGGGAGACTAATGAGATGGAAAAACACAAGTAGGTTTCCCATGATGATCACACTGGAAAGTGGAGATTATAGATTGATCATGATCTTGAGGGGGTGCCCAAGGAGATAAAGAATACTCAATGAGGGGTTCTTCCTCGACATTATACTCAAAAAGGGAAAAGGGATCAAGGCCACTTCAGAGCTTATGAGACCAAGTGCGGGAATCACTCTCAATATGATGAACAAGAGAAGGAGGCAAAGAGGAGGGTAGAGTGTTGTATCCAACAAGTTTCTCTTACCCAAAATCATAAGGCTTCGGGGATTTGAATATAGCATCATACTTATGAGAGGTGGGACCCTTACCGATTTCCTCAGTATCAAAGATTGGACCTCTCATAAAAGGAAAATTAATCACTTCCAACTGCCCCCCTTTATAAAAGGGAAAATACAATTTCTTCTTCCCAAGGGCATTAATGGATGTGTCATCATAAATAATGCCTGAGAGAAAAGGAGGACCAGTTTTAGCCTCATCCTCCTTGTCGGTGTCATAAATGGGAGCACAATCAAATTGAGGACCAAAATTTCTCATTTCTCCTTTTCAATATGGAAGTAAAATCTCCAATGTCATCTTCTAAGGGGCTAATGGGATCACCTTCCTCAAGGTTCTCAAAAGGAGAGTCATCAAGGATAATATCCTTGAGAATGGTAAGGTTAGTCTCAACTCAATCCTTCCCAACACATTTGTTCTCCAAATCCTCCTTTTCATCATGTGGACTCAAGGAGGACTTGTTTTCCTGCCCATTACTTAGAGTCTCAATGTCTTAATGATGTTGAATGAAGGCTTTCTCTTGGATGCTTAATGTGGGGCATATTTGAAAATTTCTAAGAAAGCCATCAACGAACTCCTCAATAGATGAGATGCTCTTAGGCTCATGATCATGTAGCCATGAGTTGTGACCACTGAGAGATCCCATGAACAACAACATAAGGACATCTTGGTGAACAACCTCCTCTCTTGAAGCATGTGCATTACATCTTTCCACATGGTCAATTGCAGAGAGTTGATCACCATCAAACACAGGAAACCCACGTACCATCCTTCCCGTGACATGATTAGGGTGCCCAGGGATGCTAGCAATGTCCAAAGTGGGAAATTTATCAAAGAAAGACAACCTAATTGAGATATAGATGAAAAATATGTAAGAGTCGCTAGAGTGAGTTTAAAGATGCCTAGAAAAATGCTTGCTTCACCCTACAAGCATCGACCTTGAAGTTCAATGAAGAACTAGGGCTTCGTTCTTCCAATGGAGTCGCCAATAATGATATGTCAATATGTCGTATGGGGAACAAAACGCACATCTCATTTCCCTGGCAATGGTGCCAAAAATGTTACTGCTCAAACTAGCAGGGGTCCTAAAAGGGGATCCTTGAAGGGCTATTACTAGGCTAAGGGCAACAATGGAGTGATAGCCCACTATCACCTCAGCTAAAGCTCCCTACTCTTTACGTACTCTCATCAATGGGAAGAGACCCCTTATGATAAGGATCAGGAAATGGATGGACCAATGACAGGGCGAGGGGTGATCCTAGAAGCCCAACAATCAATAAAAGAGATCCCACAAGACTAGGATCCAAGGGTAACATCCAAAAGAGGTCTAGGGGATAGGAGCACACACCTAGTCCACTCTTTCCACTAAATTCCCCCATTAGTCCATGCTCGGAAGTGTCCATGATAAACAAACTACAATACTCAACTACCAAATGACAAGGCATACCTTAGGTTCGGGGGGCCCACCTTCAAACATATGATCATGACAGATGGGTGAGAGACCACATGGCTGGCCCAGGTGGCGAAGAAATGGCACAACGAGCTAGTTGGTGGCTGCAATGGGATGTTGGCTGTCAGTTGAGGACCATCTTGGAGAAATTTTCTCCTAGGGATATCACCCACAAAATGGTGGGTAACAAGACCTATACCTTTGTGCCTATGAGTTGCACCAAAACTCTAAACATGGGTTGAAACTTGTGATCAACTGAGGCTAAGATATGTCTCTTGCTGGAAGAATTGGAAGGGTCGAATTTGAGCATGTTTTGAGGCGCTTCTCCATAGAGAACAAGGCCGAAGTTCATTTGTATGCTTCAAGATGACCGAACCCTAAACAAAAGTTGATTTAAGGTTGTTACATTATGGAGAAGACCTATGATTAGGGGCTAAGATCCAATAGGATAGCGCAAGAGATATGACCTCAAGAAGGAAGGTTTGCGCAGGGCTTGTAACAGTCTAGAGGCCAAGTTGTTGGGTTAATATTCAACAGTATAGGTGCCCTTACCAAAGGGTCGAATTCATCTGTGTTGTGCTAAGAACCTTCTTAATCTAGGGTAGAAAATTGGACGTTATATAAGGTATGCAATTGCTCCTTTAATATTGATGGATGCTAAGTATTGTTGACTAGTTTGGGCAGACATATTTGACATCTAGAATACAATGTGAAGATCTGATTAGAATAGCTCGAAATACAATATGAGAAACAATGATATATGGTAGCACTTGTATAACTGTGATGCATGGCAAGCAATGATGTATGGCACGTCCCTAGCAGTTGTAATATATATATATAATATATATATTATATATATATATATATATGACAAAATATATGGCACGACCTTGTGACCTTGAAAGTGGTATATGTTATGACATGACATGGATGACTAGTAACATTCTAATGTCAATGTATGGTAATGATATTGGTTCTGATATATCGTAGTAGTATGGCAGTGTATGGCTATGATACTTGTCCCTATATTGAAGACAATGATCTTATGACAAAGATGTGCAGCTATACCCTTATGGCAATGATTCTAGTTCCTTGATGCATGATCGTGACCTTTGATATGGAAGTGACCTCGTTAGTGACTTTGATGAATGACAATGACAATGACCTTGATATGGTAGCAACATTTTGATGTATGGTAGTATAATTGTGATGTATGACTTGTCTTTATGACATTGACTTGACAAAGAAATATGTTACTTGGAGATCTACCTTCCTATACTTGTTTATGGCCAGGTTTGGCCTAGGAGGCCTAATGTATTAGATGTTGAAGGATGTGTCTCATACTTATTGTACTTTGTATCTCAATTGAACATTTGAAGAATATCCAAGAAGAAGAATTTGGTTGGGTTTTCCCCCTTGTGGAGTTTTTCCCTACTCTTTGACCTAAATCATGGTGTCTCTATTGTGCATGTTTTTCTTCGACTATTCTTTATTGTTTTGCTTCTTTGTTGATGTTACTATTATCTCTACGTAATTACTAAAGATGCTATGATGTTATGCGGTGAATATAATGTGAAAATGTTGAAAAAGTTTAAAAGTGCAATTATCTACATCAGAGAACAATTTAGCCCTAAAAATTAACAAGTTTAAGATGCCTAATACAAGGTCTCACATGGTTTTTACACCGCTTTTGACTTGTGACCTCGGCCTTATAATGGCGGTAAATGATGCACTGAAAAAATGTATGTACCCCTATTGACAAGAGGGGTAACAACTCCTAGTAGGTACACCTCCATGATGCTTGCATACCACCCCAAGACATAAAGATGCCTGTCAAAGTAGGGAGTCACCAACCATCAGACGAATGTTAGTAGTACCATAAAACCAAGCACCACAGGAAAGACGGGCCATGACCATCCACCACTAGGGATCTAGGAGACACTTTTACAAAACACACCAACATTGCCTTACAGGGCTATTACTTGCACACATTTGGGGTTACAAATGTCATGGTCAAAAGTTTTGAAGTACCACTATTAAAAGAGGGGTAACAAATCCCTCAATCTTCTTAAGTGTCATTGATTTTAAGGTCATTTCTAGGGCATTCAATTAGACATAGTTCGCTATGGTTCATAGATTTGAGGACTAAATTTGTTGGATTTAGACTCGTCCATCATAGAGAAAGTTGAGGTTTTCATGCTTTGCTACATTCAAGTAGAATTTGCGACCACCCACTCGCAACCACCTTTGAGATTGAAACTTCTTTAGACTACATTTTCTTTTGCACTAAGTTCAATGCTTTGCAAATTCCTTAGCTAGTAGGGATCCTCGCCTGTTGTTCCTCAAAGGCCCTAGCCACTATCAGTATCTCTAATCAAGTTCGCCGTTGGCTTGCAAAGGCCACCTATCTGCTTCAAACAGTTGGCATCTTGATTGATCACCTCCTCTACTCAAATAATCTCTTGAAACCCCTTATCAGCTCCTACCAAATAAGTAAGAGTTTATTCAAGGTTTTTGGGTTGATCCACCAAGCAAGCTAAGCCCCAAGATATACTTCTATGCAAAGAACATTTTAGCATTGAGAGCTGGCCTTATTGTCCAAACTCCTGCCCACCTCCACCCACCCCCCCACCCTACACACTTAGGCACAAGATCCCACTTGAGCAGGTTTGGGTTGGTTTTCATCCGACCTCATTAATAATACATTTCAATGCATTACAACTTAAAACTCAATTTAAGATATTTATAGGTTGGGTCTGATAGACTAGTCACTTTTGATTTTGTAACTAGACTAATACGGTTTGGCTTTGCTTTAAATGATTATAACTTAGGTATATCCACAAGATACTCTAGGTACATTGACCTACCAAGTACCTACTTTGCCCTTTGAAAACATTTCCAAATATAAAAGCATTATAATCAACTTCTTTTTCTTTTCTTTTCTTTTGTTGTTTTGTAATCAAAGATAAATACAAGTGTTCAGAAAAATAAAAATGTTCTCTTGATTCAAATGCAGCTTTGACTTTCCTAGGTCTTATTTCATCTTGCAATTTTATTAACTCTTCCAAAGAGTAATGAATACTTCAAAGTTTAAACCCTTTAATTAGATCTTGTAAACAGCACTATTTATATCAACTAAAAATCGTAGGAAAGTGTAATTTTATTTCAAGAGAAAGGCACTAATACTATAACAGAGCAGTTTCTTCATTCCTGTACTAACTGAAAGGGCTGGTTTTCTTTTTATGTTTCAATGGTTGTGCTAGTACAGGAAGGCATTTAGCTTGATTTGAACTAATACTTAAATGACATTTATACTTGAAACCATTCTAAAACAAAAGAAATGATGATACAGCATTCAAAAGCTTAGATAACAGAAGCATGCAAATGGCAAGCATGGAATGATCTATCATCGAAATTATGATTTCAAGAGGGTCTTTACCAGTAACATTTTCAGTACTAGGCTTGTGCCCAATTGCGCAAGGCATGATTTTATGTATGATTGAGGTTCTTTGTTGACATACTTTGCGATGCTGTGTCCCTCCTCAAATGTCTGCAAAAGGCGTGTGGTGAATCAAATGTATCAGGATTCTATGACCCATAATAAAAATTTCAATATAGAACGTACCCTCTCATACTTGCCATCTCATTTTGCATTAACTGTGGGAAAAAATAATTGTATTTCATGACCAATCCAAAAAAATTAATGAGGATCTCAACATAGGATATTCTACCACATACTTCCACCAAGACTTCAGGATGTATAAAGGGATAAATTGGTTCAGGAAAGTCTATATTTTTCCACTTTCGAAAGTTGTGCTTGAACCTTATCAAATGTGTAGCCTCAAGTGTCAAGTCTACCTGAAAATTATCAAAGTCAATTTGTATAAGCTTTAGACTCTAGAGGAATAGAACTGGTAAAGAAAATCATGAATAAGTAATAAATGATCATTGGAATTGAAAAACTACAAATCTTGGCAAACATGCAAAATTGCCTTATAGCTAAGTCAAGCTTTCTGTCATGGCCCCAAAATTCCTCGCTTGGGATCAGGAGTATTCTTTCTTTGCAAATATGTGTGGTGCATCCACTGAAATTGCCATGCCTGTTACTTAATGTCATGACTTCAAATCACACAAGCTTAAACAAAGTGGAAAGCATAACATTATAAAGTGGAAAGCTTAATGTTCTATGCTCACTGTTATCTGCCTGGAACAGAAAACAAAGTGGAAAGCATAACATTATAAAATCACTAACATATATAAGATTAATCACATGATTTTTATCAAACTGCATAAATATCATCATAACTAAATAAAGATCAAATAAGCTTTTTCTAAACCCTTATATTTAACAAAAGGAGTGCATTAGATTGGTCAACAATTGTTCACTACCCAACTAACATACTCATAATAAGAAGCCACCCTCAAGCCAATAAAAGGACTCTCAATACCTGAACAATCATAAATGGATAATTCTCTTCTATAAGGCTGTCCTATTGTTGTATCCTTTTTCACTTCATTTTATCCCAAGATTTCATTTCGCCATTTTCTAGGAGTTGTGTCTACACTCCCACATTGTACTTGTACTGGATGTATCCTTTAGTCCCATTGACCTAGTTTTGTGGTCATTCATTGGACATTAATCAAATTATTTTATCTTATCTATAAGGATAAAAAGTCGTGTTGGACATATTGCTGAAAAATCTAGCAGGCCCGGTGCAAAGCCTTGTTGGGCAAGAACCCAGGCCTTATTGCAAGAATGAGGAAGGCTTGTTACTGTCACTTTAGCAACCTTGCTCCTGCTCTTTAGTTAGATTTAAACCACAAGGGATGCTTTCCCTAAATGCCAGTCACCTTAGCAACCTTCCTCCTGCACTTTAGTGAGATTCAAACCACAAGGGAGGCTTCCCTATATCACCTATAAAGATTCTCTAATACTAGGGTTCAAGGTGATAACTTTTTGAAGATCTAAAGATAGATAGAGCACTTAGCAATGTGCCAAAGATGACCTAGGTTTTAATGCTAAGGTTCAAGTATTCTAATCCTAGACCACTATATGAGCTGCTATAAGTTAGGGTTTGGACAATCTTCAATAATATGGCATTCAAAGTCATATAGAGGCCTTACAAAAGGGTTCAAAATGATATTCAACAAAAATGGGACGAGGCCTTCAAATAGAGGTTAGGGTTAGACTAAGGTAAATTGTTCTATGGTTGTTAGATATGCATAAACAACAAGATAAATGGTTGGCGTCAACCTCATCAAGGTCAGTTATGCTATCCCCTATCCTCATGTAAACAAATTATAGAGACTAATCCTAAATTATGAGCCACCTGTTGTCGCTCAGATTGTATAGGCAAGGTGCGACAACTGAAGTCGGGGCCTGTCACTCTTATACCCGACCTTCCCGTTCTATTTGTATCCCAACAACAGCCTATGGGGTGTAGTCCCTTTGAAAGATAAGAATGCAAGAATTGTTGGAAACCAACAAGTCCGAGAGACACAGTTGAATGGCAGCCACTTGGTTGATTTTAGCAAGTTTTAAAGGAGTCGATTAGATTATTATGAGACCAATGCCTTACGAAGTCAACTACTTGCTTTGAATCAATTAGAGAGCAAGTAACCAGATGAACAACCGCAACTTAAAGAATCATTTACTATCCTAGACGAAATGTAGATCCTATGCCTTAGGTGAAATGCAAGATCTTGGTTTATTTTAAATTAAATGCCTAGCTAAGTATATCCCTTGATCTTTATCTATATTGAGCCTAGTCTCTAGAGTAAGTGGCAGAGAGAAGTCAAGGTGTGTGAAAATACCAATCCGGAATCCTATTACAGCCACTGGATATTATTCTCCTAATTGTTAATTTAATTTAACAATTTGTTTATTGTTTGCTACAACAAATACTAAATAAATCACACTGCAATCCACACAAATAAAACTACGAAAGAATAAACGCTAGAAGAAATGCTAGAACACACATAAAATGACATAGTTATTTTTGGACAAAAGTCCCCGGAAAAGCCCAACTTGGGAAACTACTGCAGCAGCTGAGGGTTTTATTATTAAGCAGCAATGAAATAATTTTAGTACGATCTAGATGCGGAATACTTGTAATCTTGTAGAGAAAATACTGACAAAAATCTAGTGAGGAATTTTCCTCACCCCACAAGCAACCTCTCGGCACAACTTACCTCCAGAATTTTGGCCCTCTAAGCCTCTGCATCAGCCTCTACATTGCTCTACATAGATGGTTGGACATCTAGCCTCGGACTGGACTCTGATGAAGTCGTTTTGACTTTTGTTGACTGGAAAGACGCTTCTTAGGCACTCTAGAACTCCTTCTTTGCCTTTGGAACTGAAAACGTCAGTCTCTCTCAGCAAATCGACTTTGCCTCTAGAGGCTACTATGCTGCCCCAGTGTCAACCTCTCTGTGGCTCTTCTGCCTCTTTGCAAATGCACTCACCGGATCTGGAATCCTTCCTTCGGCTTCACTATCACTGCCCCTTTCTCACTGCTTCGATCTCAGGCTCTTTCTCTCTGGCAACTGACTACTGCTACTCTAGAAATCGATTTGCTCATTAAATAGAACCTCTCAAGTGTCTCTCCATCACCACATCAACCTCCTCGTATAATCCTTTGTTGGAGCACCAACGAACAAGATTAAAACTTAATCGATGGCTAGGATTATCTTGGAGTCTATCCGTGTGAGTTTCTAGATGATTCACACCTTGACTTAATTAATACTAATTAATTAATCATATTCCATAAGTTTAGACTTAGGAAATATTTAAAAACTGGTTAATAATCTAATTAAGTCATTTCTAGGCAAAATTTCCAGAAATTATTTCTAGGTTTTGAAGATCTCATGTATTTTAGCCTCTCCACAAAATTTCAAAGCTTGAACACATCCAATGCTACAAAAACTAACATTCCCTCTTAGCAAGAAATGTGTTCTAGCTCTACTGCACATCCCAAAGCGGCCTCATCTCCTGTCATTTTGTTGATGTATGGCCATACTTCCCACCAATCACTGCGCAACTCTGATGTACGTCGCATCTGTGTCGCTGTTAACACTGTCGTACTGCTACCAACATTGCATCTGCACTACAACTCCCTCTCATCTGTTATTGCTGCAACTACAACATCTGCAACTAAAAGTCATCCAAAGTACTAAATCACCTCTGATCAATATAATGGATCTGTCACCTGAGTCTCTGACTGCTACTAGTATCTACTGTGGCTCTAAAAACTGCAATGTCACCGTTTTAAATACTAGAGAGCCTAGACTTCTCAAGCAAAGATGGAAGGGTGTTCCTATCTCTCCATCAACCAAGCTTATGCTTGGAGATAAATTATTAATGCAAGTCTAGCTCTAGGATGAGAATGCAAGATTATTGAGTGGTTCTTGAGTTAAGATTGCTTAATGACTTTAAGTACTTGGTTATGATTAGACTTATGACAAGAGTACTTAACAATGAATTAAGAAACAATCTTATAGGCAAGATAATGTACCAAATTAACAAGTTCTCAAAAGAAACAACCAAGATATGATTTGCCCAACAAGATATAAGATATGTCCACAATACAATTGCTTAATAACCACAAGATATATGCTCTTAAAAGGAAAGATCCACAATAACCATAAAATGACATTAATGGCAACAAAGAGAACTAGAGCACTTATCCACTTAAACCAATTAGAGAATGAGACAATATTGCAATTAGATTCTTGAATACCAATTGTTCAAGATATATTAGATCTTTGATGCCAATGGCATTTAACCACTTAAGAGATTTGATGCTCTTTTTAAACACAGTTAGAACAAGTTACTTTAATGCAAATTAGAGTGATAGAAACAGTTAGATTTCCCAAAAGACAAGTGATGTAACCAAAATACTCAACAATTTAACAAGATAGATTTAATGTCAAGTGCTTTAGAGAGTGAGCTTATTAGTGCACAATTAGGATCACGAAACTCACAAGACAAGAGAACATTAGTATTCTTAACCGATGTTACAATGTCAACAACCTTTTTTCATAATAGCATATTAGGCAATGTAAACAAATATTTTCAACAATGAGTAACTAGAACATGAAACAATGGAAATATTATGTTACTTATGTTCCAATGTTATCCAAATGAGTAATAAGTGAGCTTTATGGCAGCAGCTAGCTAGCAGTGAGCTATTCTTATGCCAAGTGTGTAAAACAGTCCCAGATTGCTTATCTCTTCTAAATCTAGATGAAAGCACTTAACATGAAATGTAAACCATGAGAAAATGCTTCAAACACTGTTATATATCAAACTTCAAAGTGCTTATGACAGTCATCCAATTTTCATGAAACAAGTTATGAGATCTTTACCCAACTCTTCCAATGATTAATTAATGAACTTAGGCTATTTTGTCAATGATTTTTAGGGCTCTTAAGTGAAAATTTTACCACTGTTATGAATGATTATCTTGCTGTAGCAAACAGTGAGGAGAAATAGGGTTTAGATATTAAACCGTTAGGCACTGATGCCTTGAAGAAACTTGCCCAACTTCTCCCAATGATTAGGCTACCTACATCCACCAATGTTAGCTTAAAAATTCACCTGAAAACCACTGTAAACATCAATAGATTAGCTCAGAAATTGAATGATCGCCCACAGAAGCAAATGAGGTAAGTTTAGGGCTAGGAAAGGTGACACAAGGCCAAATAGGCCTGAGTTAGTGCTGCCAAGGCCTTACAGGCCTGCGGCTAGGGTGAAGAAGTCAATGGAGGCCCACAGCAAGCCCTGGAGGGGCTGCTGCTTGGCTAAAGGAAGGGCCGAGGGGCTAGAGTAATCCCTAAGGCGTACAGCCTAGGGTTCTAAGGCCTTAAAGGCCTGCTGCAAGCCCTAAAAGGGCTGCAGCTAGGGGAGATGGAGGAAACCGAGGTAGAGGGAGGCTAAACAGAGGAGGACAAAGGGGAACCGAGGGGAGAAAGAGGAGAAATAAGGGTGCCGCAGGGGAAAAGAGGGGGAGACGGCTAAGGAGAAAGTCCCTAGGGCCTGCTGCCAGGCCTAAGAGGTCTAGGAATGCCCACGGCAAGGGAAGAAAGGCTCACGACAAGGCCTTAGAGGCCTTTTCAGGCCTACAGTCAGCCATGGAAGGGTAAACAAGGGCAGCGACTAAGCTAGAGGGAGGAGGTTGAGCCTAGAAGCCCTAAAAAAATTTTGAAACCCTTGCAAAAAATTTGATTTGCTTCAAATCTTCAATATTGTTCAATTTCACTGCAAAACTTCTTAATGATGGCCCTGCAAAAATTTCTAGAGGCTAGATCTTACCCCCAAGGGCCTAGATCTAGCTCAAACCCCCACAAATCTTCCTAAAGCTCAAATGCACAAATAAAAAATGGAAATACCCAAAACCCCAATATATACAAAAATTTGAAATAAAACCCAAACCCAAATTAGCTACAAAACAAGGGCTAGAAAACTTTATTTACAAAAATTATTCTACATAAATAATTTACAAATATATTTACAGATGTACAATGCTTGAAAATAAAAACATATTTTGCGAAATAATTTTTTAAACGATGAATAGTGACAACAGATCAAATGTGTTCTAGAAGTTATGGTATTGCCCACAACCTTAGCTTTATAAGAAAACCAAACAAAATTCTCGAAACCCAAACAAGGTCGGCTCTCCTCCAAAGTTTGTGAACTTGGAGCCCAAGGGTCAAGAAACCTGCAAACTCTATATATTTTCTTCAAGAAAACTTGTTAGACATATGGCGAATCAAATCATCAAAGATAGACCCAAAATCTACCAATATAATGTTCTTACCACCATCTAATGTATAAATAAGCTTATAAAATTTTAAGCACAATATAGGAAAGCACATGCTCAACACATACCACAAATCATCGAACAAAGAACACCATGAACTGAACCCCAAAGTCTTTTATATGATATTTTAAATGTTCTCGATAAATCAAAGGAACAAAACCAGCGTTACAAAATTACATTAACTATAGCCAAAGCTTTCATCATCGTGACTTGATAAGCAAATGGCTTCTAGTTTATAGATAAATCATCCAAGTGGAAAATAACATCTAGTTGGCTTGATCCCCGTCAAAATAATTTCAATTGTCAATAAATATTTATTTTTGAGAAATTTTCGAATTTCTCTTAACAACCATTTTTTATTAATCCAAAAATTAATTTTTTTGAATTAATTACCTCAAAATTTTGACTTAGATTTGACCACCCAAGGTCCAAGGGCTTAATTTTTCTTAAAATGTCCATTTTTGCCTTCGTGGGGGACCTCCAAAAATTAACTTCTTTTTGACCCACGAATTTTTTGGTCATTTTCCACTTCGAGAAATTAATTTCTCTATAATTTTTTTTTACTCTAAATTAATTAATTTTCTGGCTTAGTATTTTATTTTATTTTGCTAGAAAAATTAATTACTTGACACTAAAAGGGAATTAATTATTGTTCCACCCTCAAGTACTTTAGTCGTGGTGTTTGATTTCGAGGAACTATGTACTAAAATATTTTTACATCAGATAATTGCAAATTCAACCCTCAAAAGGGGATACCCATTCGTTATGGACCCGCATAATTTTTACCCAATTCTGCGACACAATATGATCTAGTAGACCAAGTGACTTGTAATAAAATAATTTAGCTAAATAGCTTAAATTATTCCCAAATCACTTTTACAATAGACTCGACTAAGAACACTAGGACTCACCTAAGACTTTCTCAATAAATTCCACCCTAGCTTTAGGGTTTAAGCTAGAGGGAAAAAACTCTTCTGATTAGTTGTGTTATAAACACAAGTAATCAGTGAGATTAAGAACCCTCCTAAGATTAAATCTGTTGCCAAGATCATAGGTTTACCTATGTTATTACATAATTAAACGGTCGTACTATCATCATTTACATTACAATTTGCAGAAATTGGATTTACAACAACATAATAACTGGTTGGCTGACGATTTTGAACTTTGAAAAGTTTTGTTCAACTGCTTCCTTGGACTTGTGACATAATAGGTGCAACACCACCCACATGCAAGAAAACAACACTTATGCATAAATCAGACCTAAAACCCTAACAACATCCCTAGCCATACAAGGGAGAGGAGGAGAAAGATTTTTTCTTATAAAGTTTTGATCCGATCAACACGCTCTTAGACCAATGCCTTATCCTACAAGGGTTTATGGAGTCATTATGGCACAATCTCAAACGAAGGATATTGATGGAGTAAGGGGGGATGCTTTGGGGAATCCACTTCAAAAACCCTAGCTATTTCTCATCTAAGGGGAGAAATTATTTGGGGAATCCACTTCAAAAACCCTAGTTATTTCTCATTTGAGGGGAGAAATTAAGTATAGGATCTACAAATATAAAGTTTCCCTATAGGCCTTAAAGAGGAAAATTTCACATGCAATATTGGAGCAAAATTTCATCAATGATAAAACACTTAGTCATGGAACAATTGAAAACCTATTTTAGACATCATAACATGCAAAATATCAATAATAGACAATAAACTTACAAAATTCCTCCACAAAGGCACTTCTTTCAATCCCAAAACAATGTCTCCATGCAAAAGTCACATCCATAAAAAAGCCACACCATAAAACACTACATCTTTCCCATTGTAGAGAAGAAGGTTAGCTCGCACTCTTTTAATGAGAAGTATACCATGTGTGATGATGAAAAAACAAAATGAGGGGAGGCTCTATTTATATGAGACCCATCCCATTGATTTTCACACTAAATCAACTAATGAAGCCCTATTGACAGGTTTACTTTAACCGTTCCATAGGAAACAATGTGCAAGTCAAAATCATAGCAAAAGAACGTAACAAAAGTGCCATAAAAGCCAACACGTCTGGGAGAAAATGGTCCTAATGCATGAAGTGATCCTCCAAATGTGCATCTCTGTTGATTTGGGGTAGCATCGGATGTGCTCTAATCATGAAATTTGGTGGAGAGATTGGGGCACATGAGATCTCCAATACCCAGAAAAGGTTTGGGCAGATTCTAAACAGTTTAGGAGATATTAAAATAATTAATATTTTTAATGGAGTCCCTAAGTCTAAACCTAGGGAAAATAAAATATTGATGTGGATTAATATGAAACTGTGTTAGAATGGTCCAAAAGACATGGATCAAGCCGGATCTAATCTTAGTTGTTGATTAGGGACTTAATCTCGGTCGTTGATATGTCAACAAGAAAAGTATAAGAGGAGGCTTGAGGGTCACTTGGAGAATACACCAAAGTGATTAATCATTCTCTTTTCTAGAGCGGGGTTTGTTAAGAGATATAGAATTAGTGATCGGGAGTTACAGCTGAGGGGCATTGAATACAGACAAAGAGAGGCAGAGATAGTTCCGGGAGAGCAGCGCAGTAACCGAGAAGAGTGACGCAGAGCCAGCTAGGGCTCACGCAGGGCCACGCAGAGGCAGCCGAGAGTTGCGCAGAGCCTCAAAGAGGCCAATGTTGCTGACGCAAAGGGCCAGAGCGCTAACGTAGGGCCTCCTAAGACTGACACAGACCCATCGGGGGTAACGCAAGGCCAGCATTGGGCAGAGAGGTGCTGACGCAATCCAGAGAGAGGCTGACGTTGGGGTTTCTGGGGCAGACTGGTGCTGAGGAGCTGCCGGAAGGATTATACGAGGTCTCAGCCAGGAGATTTGTCTCAAACTAAGCGGTATTACTGCCAAGGAAATTCTCTGTTGAGTAGGCCAATTTCGACACCCAGATTGTACTCTGATATTGCTTAATAAGAAAACCCTCAGATAGCTACATCAGTTTTCCCCTAAGTTGCACGAAACGGGGAAACAGGTACGAGTTTCCGAAACGGGAAGCGATACGAAACGCGACCTCCCCAAATTTTGGAAACAAGGAAACACGAATATATATATATATATGTGTGTGTGTGTGTGTGTGCAATCATAAAGCATAAATGATGCATTATAATTTATTACACTTAAACATTAAGAATTAATTTACATCACATTTACTCATGAATGATCACATAATGAAAATAAAAATATCGGAATATCCAAAAGCAACCTTTATTATATATCCAAATCTCAAAATCAGCCTTTATTTATATTAATATATGAGGCTGCAAGTACAATAAAAACTATAAGGCTGCAAGAGAGAGATCCAAATCAGGATTTTCTGCATCCACATCCCATTCTTTAGAAGGTCCACTGTTGTATTGGGAGTCTCCTCCTACATAGTCGAATGCCCTTAGTGCTCTTGATTAAATACACATTTCATACCCTAGTACCCTACATGATCTTGATTATTGGGAGTTTCCCCTGCATAGAGGGCTTGGTTCTCTTGATTAAATACAAGTTCCATACCCTATTAAATGATAAAATCCAATGGAAACATTGCAATCCCCCCAATCTTGAAATCTTGAAAAACAGATAAGTCTGTTGGATTTTGAGTGAGATCTAAAATTCTACTTTCTCCATATGAAATCCAATGAGGGAGAAACCACTCTCAAACATCCTGAGTCATTTCATGGTAATGTTAAAAATTTAAGTAAAAGGATGAAAATGAAAAATAAAGTAGAATATCACTTTTACTTTAAGAATTTAACATTACCATGAATTGCATATCAACACTAGGGAAAAAATTCACTTTTATAACTTTAGACACGCATCTAGAAGCAACAAGAAGTCACTAACATACCCTAAAAGTAAATTAAAAACAAATAAAAAAAAATTATAAAACACAAGTTAACGAGGAAACGTGGGTTGTACGGCCTTGAAACGCGTTTCCGGCCGTACTGGCCACGTTTCCGTTTCAGGAAACGTGGCAGTACGGCTAGAAACGCGTTTCACGGCCGTACCAAATGCGTTTCCGTGTTTCGTACCCGTTTCCGTACGAAAACGAACCTCTATACCACGTTTCCTGCAACATAGCTCTAAAGTGAAATGATGTGGTAGTAAAATAATTGGCTAAGCAATTAATTAAATCATGGAGGATTTTTATGGAGTAAATCAATTACTTTGTTGGAGATTAATGTGAGTTGCATAGGAGGCTAAGTCGACCTCAGAGGGAAATTGATTTTTGGCTCCAAAACAAATTTCACATTAAATCTTGAATTCAAATTTTCGTGGGTTGGCTCCCTCCATTAGATTAGGTCAGCGTACCCCTATTGATGACACCTATTCTACTATAAAAATGGGACTCATCTGCCCTTAAAAGACATCAATCAAACACTTATTTTGTGCAAAATATCTTTGTGATTGTCTATGACCTTGAGTAGACTTGCAAACCTTAAGAAGGAGGTCGAAGTTCTGAGTTAATTTTGAAGTTCTTTTGTTGGAGTTATTGTGATCATTATAGGATGACTAGGCCCTCCATTTGCCAGACATCCATGACAAGCATGTAGTTGATATAATACACATTTTTGAGACATTTTCGTTTGACTCACTGTGCGCTATTTCAGCCTATTTCCTTGAAAGCCTTTCGACCCTCCATGATAATAACACTGCGGCTTGAGGGTTAATCTCGGTATAATTTTCGTTGATCTTTCATGGATCTATAAGTATATGTTTGAATATTGTTCAACCTTCTGTGGTGAAGAAAATCCAGTCCCTAACATATGACTAGGTGAAGCATGTTGGAGGTAGTCTCAGTGGCATAAAACTCGGATATCTCTGTGGCAATCTTTGCACCATGCCGAGATCTCTCTTTCGTATTCAGTGGAGTTTTCAAGATCAAAGCAACACTATTATCTCTGCATTTATTGTAGATAGATTTGCGTTATGATCATGTGCCAATCTATGGGCTTGTTCGTGGCTGTAAGGACTTTTTTCAGAGGCCCAAATTTCACTGAGACCAATCTGTAATCATCTTTGGGCTTGACTGTTGACTTTTCTTGTGATAATCCGAAGTGGTTCGAAGCTTATTCAAAGGCAAAGTCTGGGGAGTATTGCAATGTTTTTGTGGCCATTCAAGGCCTCTTTCTAAAAGTTATCCAGAAGCTCTATTGAGGTTTGCCTTGTGAGATTTCAATTGAACAAATTGAAGATGTCTTCTTGAAGCTCGTTGTGACAAAACAACTAAAGTGCCAAAGGTTTGTTTGGATGGTTGGAGTGGAGTCTAAACCGGGAGCGACTGTGTAGATCTCAACCTGAGTGTCACAATCCTAGTATCAAAGCTGATCTTTGCAGTGCAAATCAAATTTGAGCAGTGAAAACTCTCTGTGTTAGAGTTTGAGGCACAATATTAACAAAAGATAAGGGCAAAGTATTTGATTGATAACCAATTTGAGGTATGATACATAAAGTTCACATTAGCAAACCAAAGGTATGATGGTTTAGTTGTGTTTATTGAAATCCTAGTTTTGAAGTGTGGGACATCATTATTACTCATCTGAAGCTTACATCAATAGGAAGGAGTTGTTTATATTTCACCATTGTAGAGAGTTTGATCATTGACGTGCATACCTCCTATTGTCATAAGTGAAATTGTATCAATCGCTAGTATTTGTTAGTTTGGTTGAGTTTACATGATGATATATTTACTCATCTGAAGCTTACATCAACAGGAAGGAGTTGTTTATATTTCACCATTGTAGAGAGTTTGATCATTGTCGTGCATGCCTCCTATTGTCATAAGTGAAATTGTATCAATCGCTAGTATCTGTTAGTTTGGTTGAGTTTACATGATGATATATGGCTGAGCAAGAATTAACCCTTTAGGTTTTGATGCATATGTTGAGACAAGGACAAAGATCAGGGTTTGAAGCTATTAATGAATTGAGTGTTTTGTTGATCATAATGACCTTAGAGGGTTGCTATGGAGTTGTCAGTTCACTTACATTTGATCAATCAAAGCAATTATGGTTTGAGACAACAATTTAAGCTTCCATTGCAGAGAAGTTTGGCATGATACACTGTTGGTGCATTGATGCAGGGGATGCTGGTACAATATTGATGCATGTTTGATATGTTGTTGTTAAGTTAAAGTTTGACATAATTTGTTGAGTAGTGTTATTGGCCTGTATAGGCAGTTGATGAATCCCAGGGTTTACAACATTTCTAACTTGCTTGTTGAACCAGGGTTATATGGCTAGATGTTTGATGACACAATGCAAATTGAGAAGGAGATAATTAAGTTTTAAGAAGCTAGGGTTTGATGTACATATTGGGCAGAAACAAATTTGATTGAGTAGAGATTGTATTGTAGTTTGTTTTTGTATTAATATTGAGCAATGATGGATTTTGTCTAAAAATTGTGAAACATGATCTGCGGCGGTGAATTGAAGGGTGGCAGGGTGGTGGAAGGTAGAGAGTGGAGTCTCCTTTAGGTTGGAGCCTGAGAACACTTCAAGGTGACAGGGTGATTATGATAGGTTGGAGCTTGTATAGGGTGTTGGTGCTAGTAAATTATAGTGTTGGAGTGTCCTTCTAGTTGGAGTTGGTAAATCAGGGCGTTGGAGTGTCCTAGTTGAAGATGGTAAATCAAAGTGTTGGAGCATCTTTACAGTTAGAGCTGGTAAATCAAGGGGCTGAAGCCTCATTCCAGCGATCGCTGGGGAAACTTAGAAGATGGAGCTTCCAGTTGATGTAATCTTTAAAGACCTATATTAAGAAGCATTTAGTGGTTTTTCTCTCGGAAGTGTTTCCACCTAAAAAATCTCGTGTACTGTCTTGATGTCATGCATTGTTGAATGGTTTTGCTAATTGTTCATGTGATGTGCGCTAATTTATGTTTGATCTAAGACTAATGTGAATTTAATGCTTTGAAGATTAAAAATTAACTAATTGAAGTGAAATACTTATTCACCCCCCTCTCAATATTTCCAACAATTGGTATTAGAGCGAGTTCCTTCACAAGTAGTTTATGTGAAAATTCCTACACTCGAAGGAACCCCTACTAAAACTACTTGATTTTAAATTGCATTCATTATGTTTTCTTCTGAATACTGAAGAAAATTACTTTTGCAGCCTACACTAATTTAATATTTGATCCATGAAATAGAAAACAAAGCAAAGAACAAGATACTTAGGACACACTTATTTTTGGACACAATAATCCCCGAAAAAACCCAATATGGGAAAATTGGTGCAACAATTATGAGGGTTTATTATTACAGAGGAGAAATATTTGAATACAAATCTTGGATGCTCATATAACAATCCTTTACAGAGAAAATGCTGGTGGAAAATCTGAGTGAGTTTTACCTCACTTCACTCGATAGAATTCCAGCTGATTCGGCACAAGACTGGCTAACCTCGATTACATTTGCGTTGGCCCTACGTAGGCTATGCGTTGGCCCTACGTAGGCTCTTCGTCAGCCCTACTTCACCTCTTCTGCCCTCTGCATCAGCGATCACGACAGTTCCAACTATTCCCGACAGTTCTGGATTTTGCTTGACAGACAACTTTTCTTTTCTGTGCTAGCCCTTCTGGTTCTGCGTGGGCCCAGACTGGCCCAACGTCAACCTTTCCTGGCTAGTGCATCGCCTCTCTACAAGCTCTCTCTGCCTCTCTATCAGTATTCTCCGGAATGTCCTTCCGGATTCTCACTGCCCCTTAGCTTTAAGATCTCCCTAATTGATTTTCCTCCTGAGAACTTCTCACCTCAAAAAATTGATTTCCTTAATCTCTCTTTGTTTTTTTTAAATCAACCCCAAGCCTCCATTTTATACTTTTCTTGTTTAAGTCTTCAACGACCGAGTTTAAGTCTCTAATCAACAACTAAGATTAAAACATGACTTGATCCGCCTTCTAGATCATTCTCACCCATATTTTGATTAATACCCATTAATATTTTAAATTACCCTATTAAAAATATTAATTATTTTAATAAATTACAATCCATGTGGAATTTCACGAAACAGTTTCTGGGTTCTTTAGAACTCATGTGCCCTAGCTTCTCCACCAATTTTCAAGGCTAGAGCACTTCCGATGCTACCAAAAACTAATAGATTAACCACTGGAAGAGAGATGATGGATTGCACAAAGAACAAAGTTCCATTATTCAATGGGCAAAACTATGCGGTTTGGAGTGGAAGGATGAAACCATATATGCAAGCACTATGATGTTTGGAACTCTATAATGACTGGATACAAAGCCCTTGGTTGTTGATGCAGGTAAGAAGCTTTATGATAGTAATGCCAAAGCCAGGAATGCTATTTTGAATGGTCTAATAGAATATGTGTATTTTAAACTAGTGCATTGTAGGTCTGCCAAAGACATTTGGGATAAGCTCCAAAGCATATATGAAGGGGACAAAAGGGTCAAGAAGGCCAAGCTTCAGGATTTTAGTGGTCAATTTGAGTAGCTAAGAATGAATGAGGATGAAAACATTGCAACTTATTTTCTCTGGGTTGATGAAGTAGTAAACACCATCAAGGATTGGGACAACAAATGGAAAACAAGACAATTGTCCAAAAAATACCGAGATCACTCCGGACTAGATTTGACGCTAAAGTCTCAGTGCTAGAAGAAAGATAAGATAGAGAAAATGTTAGCATGGATGAGCTACATGGAATACTTACAACCTACAAAATGAGAACATAACATGAGAAATCATCCAAAAGAGAAGCAATCTTTACAACATCCAAGAAAATAGGGAAAAATAAGCAACAATCAAAGCCAAGCCCCAGTTGCGATTGTAGTGAAGTTTCAGATAAAGAAATTGCCAATTTTGTAAGGAAGTTGAAGAGAGGAACTAACAAGTACAAAGGTAAGCTCCCCTTGAAGTGTTTCAATTGTGATGAAATTGGCCATTTTGCTTCAAAGTGTTTGTATGCAGAGAACTCATACAATGATGATGAAGAAGAAACAGCTAGGAAAGTAAAGAAGAATCAAAGAAAATATAAGAAATAAGGTAAAAATAAAGCCTTCAAGAAAAAATTCTATTCAAAAGAAGATAGCTCTTCATCCAATGAAGAAAGCGATAGTGATAATGAAAATGAAACAGGAAGAGTGGTATTCATGGCAAGAGACAATAAAAAGAAACCTCCTAAAGAGGATGAAGAAGAAGGCGAAGAAAACCTTGAAAGATAACTTATCTACGCTTTAAAGGATCTAAAGGAAGAAAGGAAGTACATCAAGGAATTGGAAGCTAAATTGAGTTAACTTAAGGAATATGAGTCTCATCAAGAACGCTGAAGAACCAGAGAAGATCATCATCAATGTGAAGGTCCAATTAGAAGCAACGAAAAAGATTCAAGAAACACTCAAAAACACTTTAGAAGAAAATACAAAGGAAAGAAAATTTGGAAGCAGAGATGGTCTCTTTAAGAAAGGAAGTTCAGAAGAAAAATGTCCATCAGAAATTTGTTAACATCACCAAAATGTTGGATGAAATCATTATTAGTCAAAGACCACGCGACGATAAATCTGGATTAGGTTGAAAGGCCCCCTATGTTGAGAAGGGATCAAGCTCCATGAAAATAAGAAAAGAACCAGAGTAGAAAAGCTATGCAAGTGTTGTGAAGGGTTCCATCAAGAAGGAAGAACACACACCCTAAAAAAAGAATCAGAGAAGGCATAATCAACAACTTGTAGTAGAGAGGACTCAATATGAAGCTTACAAAAGAGTTGCATCACCGAGAAGATTGCCCCCATCCATGTACTCTAGTATATTTCTTGGTTATTGTTATTCATGTACTAACTTTAGGCACAAGGCTAGGGATTACAAAGCTTATGACAGGGATTGCTATCAAAGTCATTATCGAAATCTTGAAAACATGTTCGCAAGAACTCAAGCCAAATATCCAAATATGTTCGCTGCATTGTAATTTAGGCATAATGGAGAATGCTTCAAATGCCACAACTGTGGACATATAACTCATGATTGTAGAAGCATGATGAAGTCTTCCATGAAGGAAAACTCTAATTTCAGGGGCAAGAATGTGTGGAGAAGAAAACAAGAGCAAGAAGAATAGGTAAATGAAGAAATCCCATAGGTCATTGTGGAGTAGGAAGATTCTCTCTGCGAACAGAGACAATCCCTCTAGCCCAGGGGAGAGGGTCTAGCCACAAAGAAGACAATCTTACATAATTTCCCTTAGATTGAGAATGGATAAGATCCTACCTCTTGTATTTCTTATCCTTGTTTAATGAAGTCCTTGTGTCTTTGCTCCAACGATCAACTCTTTAATGTCAATCAAGCACTTGAAACAAATAGACAAGAAACCAAAACACACATGATAGCATACAATATATTCAACCTACTTAAGAGGCTAAGGAGTCTTAAACTACCGAATACCATATGCAATTGATATAGGAAACAAAATATCCGTGGTATTATTATGACAAAAAGAATGTACAACCTTTGCCTTAGTGTTGTAGGTTTCCTTCGACGTGGTCGAGTTCCAGCACCACTGTTAGCATCTCATGATTCACCTCAAACAATGGAAGTTCAAGGCTTCTTCCTCTTTGCTCCAAACCAAACAAACTACAAACTTATTCTCCCTTTACAAGCACAAACTAAAAGGCTAAGGCTAAGGCTATCAAGAGTTGTTTTGGCTATCAAGATTTTGCAAATTATTGCAGCCCTTTCATTAGCTAGTTGAGGTTTGGAATAAGAGAAGTTTATATAGCTTGAGAGAGGGGATATGGATCCTCTTATGATGGGAGAGGTCTTATCCCTTTTGGTTTGTTCCATTTTAATAGGGGAAAGGAGCCCAAACAGTCTCTCTCGACTCTATCTCGACTAACCATTTACCAGACTTCTATTCACGAAGCTTCTAGACCTGGAAGCTTCGACTTCATTTTTAAAAACTTTCCAAAAGAGGGTCGATGCAGTGAAGGAACTGAGGGATAATGCATGAGTTTGAAGGAATATTCTCTGGAAATGATGTAAGAGGGAAATGTTCTGCAGATGAAGAGTGATGTAAAGACATGTTCTTAATGATAGGAAAACACGTGAGGTTCACTGTAGAGGTCCTCCAGGATCGAGGAACGGGGAGTATAGGGACAATGACAAAACACTGTGTAATAATTGCCTGCTAAAGCGTGAGGGCTGAACAAGAGTGGGGTGAAATGCTTTACGAGTAGATGCATGTAACCAGAAACTATCATCGGAAAACCTGCAAGCAAGCATAGATACTTATACATCACTGAAACCGCTGATAAAAGATAAATGAATTGTGGTATGGACGTAGCCATCTAGAAAAAGATCATGTAAATGGATCCAAGGCATGGGTGCAACCATCTAGTAAGAAGGATCATATCTAACCCAAGGTATGGTCGCAACCATCCAATAATAAGAAGGATCACATATAACTGACTCATGTTATGGTCGCAACCATCCATCTAAAAGAGCCATGTGTATAAGCATGATCATGTCACATCGCCTCGCACCTTGGACTTTTGTAATTTGAGCCCAGGGTCTTGCGCTACAACACAACCTGATCAAAGTACAAATTGTAACATGTGAATAGATGTGTCGAAGTCGAACATGCTAGAAAGTCGCTTGATTACCGGTCAATGATGTGAACAGTTAACAAGCGCAAGAGAAATCACCAATAATGACAATGGCTCTCAAGGTACGAGCAACACAATTCTAGGAGTGTGAATAAGAAATTGAAGTCGAACACTTGTGAAGTCACTCGATCGAAAGCCAATGATGAGAACCTATTGTCGAGTGTGAAAAACTTTCCATTAGGGCATGCAAGCTCTAAGGCACTGGAAGGGAGTCTCTTGACCAACTTCCCGGATAATGAGTTGAAGTCAACAGGAAGTGACTTTGTCGAAGGAGGGCCATGATGTATCCCACACCATCAATGCGAGACAAGGGGATGCAATGATTATGGATGATCCAGAGAATTAGGAATGAGTGTAAATTAAAGAAGGATTAACTCTTAAACATATCGACGACACAACTCCGGAGTTTAGTAGCCCTTTGGATCCATAGGATCGGAGGTCATGATGACGTGGAAAAGATCAAATGGAAAGGAAAAAAGTGGATTACCCAAACCCAGGAAGGTCAATGATGAAGTGAGGATATCCCAACCTGACACGAAGCAAAAGACTATCATGTTCAAGAGTAACAAGCTGCCGACACTAGTAAAAATTTTACACTCTCGCCCACCATTCCTGGCAGGTACCCCAATTATTTAGTATCACAAGCTTGAAGAGGATAACATATGCTTGTACTATAAGTCCATCCTTTAGATAGCTCCAACCTAGTAAGATTAACGAGCCCTAGGAAGGAGAAACTCACATCTGTCATGGTGACGAATCCGATGTCATTAATTTCAATGAGTTTGACAAAGGAAAAACTCTGTCTCTTTTTCATGTTTAGAGAGTTTGAAAAAGGCAAAAGGAAACTCCAAAAGGTCCCTTTTCATAAAGTTGTCTCTCGAGCCCTAAAAGGTAGAAAATAATACTCGAGAGAACCTCTTGGCCATGTCAACTAAGGAGTACATTTTTCGTAAATAGTTTACCCCAGCGTGAAAAAGGGGTAAACATATACTGGGTAAATGACGTTTCAGAACCGTTTACGAGGTCAAAATGATAAGAGCTCGACAATCTTTTCGTGTTTTGAGAGTCGGAAAAGAGCTTAAAGTAGACTCTTGTTTTTATTTACTTTAACAAGTCAAAAAGGGAAAAATACTCTGCAATCTTTTCATTTCTTTTTTTACGAGTCGGGAAAAGAGGTTAAATACGACTCTAGTTTTGCATCATCATCGGCAAACCATCACCTGTCTCTACACAAGAAGCAAACTCATTATCCATTTCAAAGGAAAAAATGGTGAAAAAATACTTTTAAAACCCTAAAATACTGTCAAAAGTTTATAAAAAGGGAAAAAAGTAAAACATTTTTACCATTTACCTCATTTACCTCATTTGAGCAGTTTTTTTACCCACTTGTGCTCTAGATCTTCAGGAGCGGATTGCTGCGGATCCAGGAAGCCGATCGTCAAATCGTTTGTTGCAGGTAAGAGCCGTGGCCCTATTCTTTGCATTGATACATGCTTTTTGAACATTTAACTGTCTTTGCAGGGGATTTAAGGGGGTTTTTACAAAAAAAATTCACCGATGGTCGGTGCGGGATCTAGGCACGGGACCGTGTCGATGGTCGGCTTTTAACTCAGGATCTTGCGCCGTTGGCGCTCCTGTTTTAAAAACAGTCGCGCTGGCGCAAAGAACCGAAATTTTTAACTTTTTGCCCAAATTCAATGCTTTAAATCGAAATTTTCCCTTTCAAGAACTGCTGTTGAGTTGAATGTGGGGGTGTTTGCAGGCAAATCAAGGCGAGAAAATGGTGATTGAGTGGAAAGAACACGAATATGAAAGAATAGACCAAATGGCCTTGGAGGATCCAGACTGTCTTGATGCATTGAGGAACTGTGTGCTCCTCAAGTTCTTTCTGACACCAGGCCTACAGGCTCAACCTGAACTACTGCGGTACCTGATCAGTCTATAGGATATCGGACGAGACGTATTCGTGATCCATGACCAAGAGCTGGAGTTGGAGATTTCAGATATTTATTTCATTACTGGACTGTCTCGCAGAGGGGAACTAGTCCAACTGTATGGAGGTAGGCCTATTAGGGCGTGCATAAACATGATCCTTGCCCAACATTGCCCAAGAGCTCTGAGATCTACAAGTGGCGAGATCGATATTATGACAATAAATGATCTTTTATTGAAGGTGGTACTTTTGACCATCAACCGAGTCGCTGGGGCTCAAGTACTTCATGAGTCCAACAAATCTCGCTTCCAATATGCTGTGGACTATATGGCGCCCACTATTTTCAACTGGGCAGAAGCAATGAAAGTAAACATGAAAATGTAATACAAGCTTGCCTTCTTTGTGTGGCTTAGACAACATCTAATTGTTGTGGAGGATTGGCCGTACAGTGGGACTGACTTCCTGTAGGAATTTACAGGGTAAGTTCCTCAGACAGAACACCAGAGGACACTGCTCGCTGATGGATCTAATCAATACACTTTTGTTTTTTGTTTTTTATTGTTTTTGAATATATGTATTTGTGACACCTTGACTTTGTAATTGCAGATGTTGGACCAGAGAGACCAGCAGGGATGTCCCCAATAGCGAGACGCATGGCTCGACAATTTGAGATCATTCCTTACTAGGAAGGAGTTGACAACGAAGAGGAGATTGCTCGAAATCTGTATAACCTGACGACATGGATTCTAGAGTATGCACAGATCGAGGACATTCCTCGCCGTTATCAGCGGCACACAGTGGGATTGTTGGATTGGATCCATCGATTACTGACTCGTGTAGTGCGAGTAATAACATGCTATCACGCAGAGTAGTTCGTAGTTAGCATTTACAGTTTTGAGGCCTGTGAGCCATGGATGTACTTGGAACACATATTATTTTTTGGATTTTGATGTATTATACTTGAACATTATTGACATATATATGCTATATTTCCTGTTTACTATGATACAATGCTTTTCACATATTGCGTAAATGTATGTCTAAAACATAATTAGCCAATGCATCTGTTAATGTATTCATATGCCTAGGAATATGATGATATGTAATATAATCAAAATTTCTTTCCAGGAGACGAATACGCAAATACATTCTCAGTAATTGAGGGTTTCTAACAGAATATTGCCCATTGAGCTGAAGAACAAGAAGTTGCAAATCAAGGTTTACAGCCATTTCTCAAATGTCAAGAGCAATAGCTTTTGACAAGAGTTCGAGGAATGCACTATATTCAACAATGCTATTAGTTGTTCGACCCAAACAAATACCTTGAAGATCAATCAATTCACCATGAGGGTCATAAATAGCCCATGCTGCGGATGATAAATTCTGGGTACTACGACAAGCACCATCAACGAAATCGACATAAGGAGTCATAGACATCTGCAAAGCAGGTGAAGACATAATAAGCAAGAAAGCTGCTTGAAAAAACACACCAAACCAAACTGCACAAAAATGAATAACACACTTATGTACATAAGTAACCATGCGAGATGAATCTTGCATAATAATTTTTGAGGTTTAGCCCATTGCTTGTCCAAAGGGTTACCCTCATTATCAATTAGCTCATAGGCTCCTTTTTGTAATACCCACTTAACAATACAGGGTCCATGTCACATGGGTTTGAATTTTCCTGCCCCTAGCTTATTGTTATCTTGGTCATATAGCAAGACCAAATCACCCTCAGAAAAGGCACGAGGAGAGACCGACTGATCAAAATGGGATTTAACTCACTTGTTCTGTGCTTCAATAACTAAAGCAGCGAGACAACGGGTTTCATCCAGTCGTTCCAAATATAGGAGACACTCCTCTTGAGGCAAGGTATCAAGGAGCAATTCGACAGCCAATTTGAGTGAGGGAATTTCACATTCAATCGGTAGGGTAGCTTCCAGACCATAGACTAGCTGAAAAGGTGTGAATCTAGTTGCGTCTTTAGTTGAGGTTCGGTGGGCCCACAAAGCTAACAAAAGCATGAGATGCCAATTGGATTTGTGCATCCCAATGGTGTGTTGAAGCATAGTAACTAAAACTTCGTTTACTGCTTCAACTTGGCCATTGGCCTGAGGGTAATAAGGAGTTGAGCCGTCGTGACATAAGCCCAATTTAGAAGTCAACTCAGCCGTCATATAATCGCGAAACTGGGAGCCATGGTTTGTGACAATGGCTTGAGGCACTTCAAACCTGGAAATAACATGATTGAAGAGAAATTGCACAGTTGTTTTACCGTCAGCTGAACTTGTAGGCATTGCTTCGATCCATTTAGTGAAGTAATCTACGACAATGATAGTATAACCATGCCCCCCGACTGAACGAGGGTTACATGTCATAAAATCAATGCCCCATTTGGAAAAGGGACTAACGGTGTCTGCTGATAAATTTGGCACTCGTTGCATTTGCAGACAACAAGAATGCAATCTTTAAAGACGGAGGCCCAGAAATAGCGAGCGCGATAGATCTTTTGAGCAACGGTGTAGTCAGACAAATGACCACCACATGCACTAGAATGGTAGTCATTTTAAGACTCTTTCAGCCTCATCTAGAGTTAAACATTGGCGAAGAATCGAATCAACACCAACGCAATATAAAGTATCCCCAATGATGTGGTAAGATTGGGATTGACGTTGAATGCATCGACGATCATCCCTGGACAACACAAACCGAAAGGTAGAAGTTTGGAGATACACAATGATATCACCGTACCAAGGATCTAGAGTGCTAATAAGAAATTAAGTCTCATCGGGGAGCTGCTCATTAGCACCAGTAGGTAGAGAAGCAGAGGGAAAAGAGCAAATCATCTCAGAAAATACAAGTGATTTTTTCGATTTGGCAGTAGTGAATACCGAATTGAATTCTTGGAGGATGACAATTCACTTGAAATATTTTCCCTCAAGTAACTGATGAGTCATAATATAAGTCATGGGGTTGCAATCAGAAATCATGGTTGTAGTGCGGAGGAGAATATAATGCCGAAAGCGTTGAACGGCTTGAACAACAGCGAAAGCCGATTTCTCGACATGAGCATAACGGGTCTCAGTATCAAGGAGATTGCGGCTAAGGTAATAAATGACATGTTCATGACCTTTGTCGTCGTCTTGCACTAGTACCATAGCAATAGTGCTATAAGGTGCAACTAGATAGAGGAAATAATCACGATGATAGTTTGGAGGGTGCAATAAGGGAGCATTAATGAGGACAACTTTCAAGTCATCAAAATACTTTTGGGCAGTCACATCCCAAAGAAATGGAGTTCCTTGCTTAAGTAATTGGGTGAACCCTATTTAGCTCAGCATAGTTAGGCAGAAAGCGACGAAGGAAATTTGCTTTCCCTTGCGGACTCTGTAATTGATACAACGAAGAGGGAGGGGGTAGATTAACAATAGCCTCGACTTTGAGAGGATCAAGACGAATACCATCCTTCAAAACAAAAAAACCAAGAAGTCGTCCGGACTCAACGCAAAAGACACTTATGCGGGTTAAGCCGAATGTTATAGTGTCTACAACGAAGAAAGATTTGTCAAAGATGATTGGGATGGTCATGGCACTTAAGTGAACGAGCAGGAAGATCATCCAGATACGACTGAACGATGTTTTTAATGTCATGAAAAGCATAAGACATCACTCGTTGGAGAGTAGCCCTAACATTCTTAAGGCCAAAAGGGAGATTTTTATATGCAAAAGTCCCCCATTGATAGATAAAAGCAGTCTTGCGTTGATTAGCCGGTGAAATTTTTATTTGGTTATAACCGGAAAAACCATCCATAAAGGAGAAAATATCACTCCCAACACATTCATCTATAATATGGTCTATAAAAGGAGTGGGATAATTGTCTTTTGGACATGAACGATTAATGTCATGGTAATCAACACAGACGCGAATGGTGCCTTGTTTCTTAGTCACCGGTACGATGTTGGACACCCAATTTGTCAGAGGTATAGGATAAATAAAACCAACTTTAAGAAGTTTTTCAACCTCTGCCTTAATGGCGATCGCTTTTCTAGGGTTCACAGAACGAAGCCGTTGACGAACGAGCTTCGTGTTAGGATAAGTCAGAATTTCGTGCACAACTATACTTGGGTCAATGCCAGACATTTCTTCATATGACCATGCAAAAACATCTTGAAACTCTTGAAAAAGGTGAGTATAAAGCTTGATTTCATCAGGAGAACAAGTTACCCCAATATGAACGTGTTCAATGACACTAGGTTTAACAGAAATGTCAATAGGCATTGTTTGGGTAATATTACACATGTTCCCTTCCGACCAGACTTCATGAGTTATGATAGGCGTCTAAAGTGGTTGGGTCAGTAAATGAGAAGAGAACTTCTCAAGACAGGTAGACATGACTTCCAGGCCAGGTAAGAATGAGGAACGATGATGAGTATCATTCCGAGGTGCTTCCTCAAGAGACATAATTTCCATGATACTTTCGTTAGTAGGAAACGTCTTGGTGAAGGGATCAGAAGAATTTGAAGAACCGAGCCAAGGGGATTGAGAATATGCGTCAAGAGACGTACTCAAAGCAGTGCGAATAGTAGATACCGAAGTCGAAGCTGAAACAATCTCCACATAATTAATCTCGGCGGGGCTTAATGGCATGACATCACCCCATGAATCAACACGACTAGGAGGGGGAATGACCCAATGATCATACTTAACCGAGATCATGTTGATTAAGGCAACATTCGGAGGTGGGAGAGGAAAAATACCCATTAAGGCGGGATCTTTGAAAAGCCCAACCCCCACACTGTCATATGGAGCACCTGTATGCTTCACGTAAGGAACATTGCCATCCAAGGAGGAAGAGGCAAAGAAAGACAATTGGTCGACTGTGACGATTTTCCCTTAACGAGGAAAACGGAGCATGCAGAAAAGAGAGGGGGCCACACAATGCATAACATGGGTCCAACTCTGCCCGAGTAGAAGATTATAATTAAGATTTGCATCAACAATTTCTACTTTGACATTAATTGTCTTACCTTCGAAGGTAATGGCAAGATTAGGAAGGACTCCGAATGGTTGAGAATCGCGTCCATCATAGGCTTCCAACGTGTTAGGCGATTGATTGAGGGTAGGAGAACCGATTGCCTTCCAACAAGTCATAGACATGATGCAGGTGGAAGCACCTTCATCAATGACGGTCCTATGAATTGTCTTTTCATTAATTATCACCTGAATGAGAAATGCAATTTGATGGGGTAAGCGTGGAACATGGTTTTCCAGATCAAAGCAAATGAGATTGGAATCAGATGGATCAACACCTCCAATGGCCGACAATAATGCTTTCCGCTGAGAGGGACAACTTTGAAGGACCTCAAGAGCAAACATAGCTGATGGCGCTTGAGCTAAATCCTCAACAATATTGTAGTGCTGAGCGGCTCGAGCATTTGGATTATACGAGGACTTGCGCAGCGCACCTCGAGAGGGTGGTCGGATAGTAGAATCAGGACTAGGTTGCTCTATATGGAGAAGATCGGAGGTAGACATGATAGAGGAGGAAGGGGTACTTTTATTCTCTTACCTTGCCGTCAGAGGGGTTTGATAATCTTTAGATCTAGTAGCCACATTTATAGGTGTATTCATCATAAACACTTGGGAATTTGCGAAAGCGGAACACTGAGGCTGGTCTACCATTTGGGTCTGCTGGGATGGAAAGGGTTCTTTTAAGACAATCGGGGTCCCTTTTAGCACACGACTAACTTCAGATCGTCGGGGACAATCCTTAGTGTAATGATCCTCCTCACAGATGAGGCAAGGATATTTCGGCTTCTTTGAGAAGCATCACCAACAGAAGACTTAGGAGGGCCCTGTTTCGAGGCATTGTCATTGGCCTTGCCTTTGCCCTTCTTTTTACCCTTTAGAGGTTTTGTTCGCTGTGGTAGACTGCACAGCATGAACCTCAGAGGTCTTACCAGGACTAGATGAATTTCTAGAGGGATCATTGGAACCAGTGTTCAAGACCGTTTTCTGCTTGGAAGAAGATTCCGTGGGAGTTTGTGACACGAAACCAATCACTCCATCAACAGGTGGTGTATCCGGAGACATTGATGCTGTTAGATCTGATGATGGTCTTGGAGCATCAGGTAACATCTCATATAATGTGCTGGATTGCGAGTAGACTAGGTCTAAATATTGGGCATGAGCGATGGCTTGCTCCTTAGTAACACACCCACCCATAGCTATGTCCCTAGCAATTGGGCCGACAAATGATTTTGTGAACCATTCTGTTAGCAACTGATCAACAATTTCAAACTTGATGAGGTGACACCGACTTCTCCATTTGTGGATGTGATCGGAGATATGGGTCATGGTGTCTTGCTTAAGTGACGTAAGCAGGTAGGTGCTAGTTTCATAGTGAACTGGCAGATGGAAATGAGTGAGGAAAGCCATATCGAGAGAGTTGAAGTCACCATAGGTACCTCGAGGCAATTCGATGTACCATTTTGCTGTAGCCCCTGTGAGAGTTCTTTGAAAAAGTTGGAGACGGATAGAATCATCGACGTACGAATTGGAGGAGCACCAGAGGTGATATGTCATCACGTGGGCTTGTGGATCCTCCTTCGCTTTTCCCTCAAATTTGGGGCAATCGCTCAGAACCTTGTTGGCACTGGAGGCCAATAAGGCGAATGAAAGATAGGATCATTGGTGAGCCTTGAAACATCCGACAGTTCCAACATGGCCAAGAAAGGCAATTACGTGTTAAAAGGCATGTGGGACCTTTGAGTAGACCCAAACTATGGAACACATCCTTGTTGGTAAGGATTTTTCCCCCACATCGGAGGATTTTGTCCATATGGAATCTGATTTTCCTGCCACTGAATGTTACCTTGCCCATAGGGAGGATTCGATCCTAGGTAGATTTGATACTGTCCTGCCATAGGCCACTGATGGGCATATGGGTTAAAAGGCTGTTGAACTTGTTGACCTTGGACGTAAGGATTTTGAACCTGCTGACCTTGGACATAAGGATTTTGAACCTTCTGTTGCAGGTGTTGACCTTGACCTGGCAAAGGTTGACCATGGCCGTGGACAAGCTGACCTTGTTGATATGCATATATGGCCTGCTGTTGCAATGGCTGACCTTGTGGCTGGTGCAAAGGTTTGCTTTGCTGCAGCTGCTGACCTTGTGGTTGCAAAGGTTGCCCCTACTGCTGCATACACTGGCCTTGCGAGGACAAATGTTGGGAGGATTGCTGAACAAATTGTGTCTGCGGCTGTAAAGGTTGCTGCGACTATTGCAAAGGTTGCCCTTGCGATTGTAGCAATTGTCCTTGTTTCTGCAATGCTTGCCCTTACAGTTGTTAAGGTTGCCCTTGTTGCTGCAAGGGTAGCTGGACAGTTCTTGGAGTTATACCCGGAAGGTACTGATAGTTCCCGAATTGAATCTGGCCATATCCACCAGGCATAACGGGTTGACCAGCCTGAACATAAGGTCCAACTTGAGGAATGTAAGGCGAAGTAACCAAGGCTTGCGAACCATATGGAACATAAGCTAGTTGGAATCGAACTTGAGACATGTATGGCTGCTGGTATTGGACATTACCTGACCGGGATGGATCAACAGGGTTAGGAATAGTGCCGTAAAAAGGTTGATTCATTCCAACCATGTGAGTTTGTAATCCACTCACATTGCTTTGGCCTGACAGAATATGGATATTCGGATCTTGCCCCCTAGGTGGTGGCACAGGCTGTCCACTCACTAGAGGGATAGAAGAACTTACTGAGACTTGACCTGAGACTATCTGTTGAACCAGAAGAGTCGATTGAAACGACGAGACAGGTTGAGACAGAATGGTAGGTTGAACCTGAACTGAAGTGACTGCAGTTTGTACAATCGTTTGAGAGGTTGTGTTCTGAATGAACGGACCTAAGGTAGGCATAACGTCGGAAGTCCAGATGGCATTTTGATACAATGATGAGGCACCAGGAGTGCTTGAAACCAACTGAGCTAGAGAGGTATAACCATGCGGCAATATGGGCTCACAAAACTCAGGATAAGAGAGAGACTAGACTCTTCCTGTAAAAGGGAAGCCTCTTGGAAGGAAGTCATATCCCTGCTCATCATCTACGTCGGGAGTGTGTAGCGAAAACTTTCGAATGACCTAGAGAGGAGACTGGGATCTCGCCTGCTGACTCCATGGATGGAAACAACTGGCGACGAGGAATCGGAGATGTCCGAGGAGATAACTCCAAAGGAATACCAGGTCGATCGTACAAACTGTAAGGATGCTGTGGAGATATCACAACAAGATTGAACAATGGGTTCGGTGGGTAAACAACCAGTCTTTCCGGACTTTTAGGAGTCTCTGGACTCTCGGGAGTCTGGATAGAATTATTAGAGGATTTCGGGCTAAATTCGTAAGGTGACCCAGTATCTGATGGAGGTGAATGAGACGACAAAGGTTGAATACTTAGAAAAATCCCAAGTTCAACACCTTGATCCTCAAGGATTGCGGAAGTTCAGGGAAACCTTCTTCGAATGACCTTCCAGATGGAGGAGAAGAAGAGGAATGAGGCAAACCTGATGGTTCAACCACGATGACTTTGTCTCAAACAAAAAGAGGAGATATTAATTTCAAGGCTTCTTTAAAATATATTAAGGATATACTCACGATGTGGTCCGGAATAAAACTATCAAGAATGTGATGTGATCGTGGGCAATTTTTTTTTTAAAGACTGATGCCTTTTCATGTTTTAAGAGTCGAGAACAAGGCAAAGATGACTCTAGTCATTTTCCGTTTGGACGAGCTTGAAAGGACAAGTGCTCGATGATCTTTTAAATTTAAAGAATCAAAAAGACCAAAATGATTGCTCAGGATAGTCTAGGCAAAGGGATTACCAGGTAACTGTGAACTGCAGAATACCTCCTGACGAACTGAAAAGTACGAGCAGGCAATCTCCCCAAATGTTGTGTTCGGTGTATCATGTTTATAAGGCGGTAGACTCAACTTCTTATGGATAAAAGATTACAAACCTAGTGGGGTCTCCCTTTATATATGCGATGATACGGGGAGCACAAGTCCGTACTAACGTTGTCTAATGTCGAAGCGAATGACAACTGCTAGGTTTAAAGATGCCAAAACACGTCTCTAGCCTAGACCTCTAAATGTGAGCGTTTAGTTTCAAATGCGCTTTAGATTAATTGAGTATATTTTAAAGGTTTATATTGAAATTAAGTCTCAGTTTTTAGGCCTTGTCGATGTCACCTGAAAAACTCTTATGTGCAGCTATATGAGACAAAACCCTTTCAATTCCATGAATGATTACACTAATTGAGAGAAGAGAAAACAATCAATGCAACAAACAAGCAACTGAAAGTAAGATGACTCTTCACTACTTCACTTTTCAAAGCAAAACAATGAAAATTCTTTCCACTCCCTACTCTTCCTATCAGATGCACTTCAACTAGTCCTTTTAACAGTAAAAGAAGTTCATTTCATTTCAAATGCTCATGATGATATAATTCTAGCTTTCAATGATGCTACTTAATGCAACGTATCAATTAAACAAACTAGAATGATGTATTCTCTTCAATGGAATGTTAAAATGAATCTTTTACATAAACATTTCAATGAAAATTTTCAAACAACCAAACATCAATCATATGCAAAGCATGATAAAAAGAACTCCTTTCAAACCAAATATGCAAAGATTCAATCGAAACAAACCGAGCAATGTAATTGTTAAATTATGGTATGTTTTATGTTTAGAGCAGTTTACTTATTTTTCTTCTTATTAGCCACAGATTAGCAATCGCATATACATTAAGTAAAGTGCAGATGGAACATTAAATGATCAACAGAAAACAAGCCAAGATAAGAGACACAAGATGTGGCAGCTAGCCAGGGACAAAACCTAATGCGGGGAAACCCTTTGATCAAATGTTCTTTTATCTACAATAGTTCAGCAGAGAGAAATAGTACAAAATTTGAATTCTGTAATTTTATATCAGCAACAACAAACCCGAGATCAACTAAGTCAAATTTGGTCAAATTGACCTCTAAAATACTTGGTCAATTTCCGGTCAACGTGTCCTCGAACATCTTGAAGAAATAGTCCTTGAACAACCCCAAAAGTTCAGTCAATTTGCAGATTTCTGAAGTCAACTTGTAGCCCTAAACTAGGGCAGTCAACATCGGCAAACCAGAGGTCAGATCACCTCGATTTTTCATGCCAAAAACTGTGGCCTGCCTAGGAGAGGCAACCACACCCAATCCGCACTTTTGGAAGGTCAATGCTTGGTCAACGCTGGTCAAAGAGAAGACCTGCTGCCTTAGCATCCTTCTTTCTACGTCTTCCTTGCCCTAGGACGTCTTCCTTTCAGCCACACGTGAGAGAGAGAGAGGCTCCTTTTATGCGTAGGAGAGAGAGAGAGAAGATGAGTGAATTGAATTATCCAAATATGGAGAATGCTCCTTGTATTTATATGCAAAGGTTGAGGTTGAATAGACATGACTGTTGGGCTTCGGAGCCTACATAAGTTTGCTGGCCGACCTTGACAATTTGTCCATAATCAAAATAAATTTATATCTCCATAAATACTTATTGGAATCGAATGATCTTTAGATCAATCCTACACCTCTCAATGAGAGGAATCTAGGAAAAATATCAGAAGCCATAAATAAGGTGATCCACATGGAGTTTGGCCTTAGTTTCCAATTTTGACACTCCCTCTCAACTAGGGAGAACTTCGTCTGCAAACCGTCAGACCGTCACTGCTATCCATCCATCAAATGCACTGTCCTGTATAGCTTGACCCCACTCTGCTTTGCACTACTTTGCTTTGCTCGAACTATGAAGAAGAAGAAATGATCGAGGATGTATCATACCATCCTCCACTGACTCGAAGTTAGTCTTTGAGTGTGAACCACTCTTATTAGAATAATTCTAATTTAGTTTAATGCTCATTCTTCTTGCTATTGCTATTCTTATCTCTTTAGCAGTTTCTTATATGAAACTGAATCTTACATAGAAACTTGATGTTTCTATCTTTGTAAATATCTCTGTATTGTTATTGAGTATTGTTGCTCAATCAATTCATTGAATTCATTTGGAAATCCATATGCATGTTTCACACTGTTTTATGGTATCAGAGCAAGGTTTTCTCTTGAGTTATTTCTGTTATTCCGTTCTAAGGTCGAGTCCTCTGTAAGCCAGATAGCCTTCACTGAGTCTCAGCTTCGGCTTTGCGCACTGTGATAAAAGCTTACAGTCCTCTATCTCGATACAGAAGTGGATCATTCAAAATAACTCTTCAGCTGTTGCTCTCTGTTCCAGATTCGTCCTTTGTTAGTTCATTTTCTGTGGTTCCAACAAATTTTTTTACGCAGTCCATTTCGTGGGTCCAACCTTGCAAATTTATTCTCGTATAAGGGTCTTCTGTTGGTACCCGCTGTTTTTTTTTGGTCAGATACGTAAAGGTTGTACCTGCTGTTTTTCAAAACGCGGGGCTGGATACCGTGACAGGTTTTGATACCGTGACAGGGTTTTTCAAAGGCCGGTGACAGGGTTTGGACTGTTGGTTCAAAAGCCCGTAGCTCAGCTATCACTCACGTAATAAACCGATACGTGCGCTATTCACCCGATCACGATTTTTTTTTCGGCGGAAGAAAATCAAAACCACGAATATTAAAAACGCACGGCTCCCAGGAATCACACGGCACAGGTGGACGGGTGTAATAAAAGGTCGATTGTGGTATCAGCGTGAACGTTTACCGCATAGTCAAATTTTTTTTGGGTTAAATCAGCGTGAACGTATCAGTGAACGTTTCAGCCGCACGACAACCCATATATATCAGCCGTTATCAGCCGTTATTCAGCCATCGATACGGAACCATATCAGCCGTTATCAGCCATTTATTCAGCCATCGATATTTTGCTCTTTTGTTGAACATATATATCAGCCGTTATCAGCCATTATTCAGCCATCGATAATCATCAGCCATCGATACGGAACCAACATCCGACGAATACGCCACAGTTTGTTGCAGTCACGTATCAGTGATCCGGAACACCGTTTTTTTTTTTTTTTTTTAACCAGCGTGGACGCCATTTTACAGGTACCTCTGCTCAGTCGCTCGACACGTGGCACAAGTCTGTTGCAGTCATAGCATTTTCAAATCAATGATCCGTAATTTTTTTTGTGATACATGACTGAGAAAATATTCAGCCGATAAGATAATTTTTTTGCGACATTTCTCTCAGCTGTGTTTTTTAATTGAGTTATTGGCCGAGTCATCTCTGCATGCAAGAAGGGTATGTTTCTATGCTCTAGTGCGGAATAAATATTGCTGGTATATTTCTGAGCAGTTTAATAGATCAACGCCAATCATTCTGGGACCATATTCCTGAGTTAATACAGCTGTAAAATTCTTGTCCGAATTAGTCAGACTCTTCTTTATCTTCTTGAGAAACAATCAGATGGCGTCATTAACCAATCTAATGCTGGAAGGTAGTCAACGCTTCAATGGCACAAACTACAAGATCTGGAAACAGAGAATGTTAACCATTTTTGAATATAGGCGTCTTGACCAGCTCGTTCTAAAAAAGGAGCTCCGTCCTGGTACAACTGGCACTGATCAAGACAAATTTGATGATCGAAATCGAGAGGCAGTTATGCTCCTCAAGCTCTCTGTCGCTGATGATCAGTTACCTCAGATTGCTTCTGGCAAGACAGCTGCTGAGATCTGGCAACAGTTAAAGGAACTTCATGAGACATCCGACAAGAGCAGAGCCTTCTTTCTCAAAAATCAGTTGTTCTCCATCATGATGGACGAACATATGTCATTACAGGAACATCTCAACAAGATTAAAGACATTCGAGATCAGCTCGAAGCCATTGGTCGCACCATGGAGGAAGAAGATCTGGTGGTCATCACTCTGAAAAGTCTACCACAATCTTATGGGCACTTCATAGAAACTCTAAACATTACTGCAACTAATGTTGATCTAAAGTTTCCAGAGTTATGCACCAAACTCATGCAACAGGATCGATGGAAACAACAGTTTGGTAGTGGTACAACATCAGCCTCCTCAGAAAATGCCTTTGCTGCCAAATATCAGTCATCTCAGTCCTTTCAGCAGAAAGGTTCTTCTCAGTCTTTTGATCCTACTAAGAAGAAAACTGTGCAGTGTAACTACTGTCACAAATTTGGCCACATGAAGAAAGATTGCCGACAGAGACTTGCTTCAAAACAGAGGAAACAGGGAGGGCTTCATCAAACAGCAAATGTTGCAGAACATTCCGAGCAGACAGATTCTGCCTTTTACGCTTTTATGGCTAAAAGGCCTTTCGATCACATTCCATCATCTGCCTGGTACATTGACTCTGGTGCATCACGCCATTTCTCTCACAGGCGTGACTGGTTTATTGATTTCTCACCTTTCAGTGATTCAGTGGTATTTGGAGGAGGTGAAAAATACACAGTAGATGGCAGAGGTACAGTCCAAATCCAGTCTGGTGGACGCACACTTATCTTCCTGAATGTATACTATGTTCCTGGGATGGAAATTAATCTGCTGTCCGTCAGTCAGATTATGAGGAACTCTCCTCAGCTTGATATAGTATTCAGTGTACACAAATGCTCTATTATTGACAGGGAGACAAATCTTACAGTTGCTGTTGGCCTAGAAGATCATGGTCTATACAGACTTCTTGACACCGGTGATTTTGCAGAAGTGGCTCTAGCAATTCGTGCTTCTCCCATCAGCACTCTATGGCATCAACGATATGGGCACCTAAACATGCAGTATCTCTCTTAGCTCTCTCGGGAAGGACTTGTGTCAGGATTACCTGATATTCAGACTCAGCAGTTGGGCATATGCGGCGCATGTCAAGCTGGAAAACAACATCGGTCTTCATTCACGAATGGAGAATCCTGGCGCGCATCTAAGGTACTCCAGCTAATTCATGTTGATATTTGTGGCCCCATGAAAACATCTTCTATCACTGCTTGCAAATATTTTCTGCTTATTGTAGATGATTTCAGTAGAAAAATGTGGGTTTATTTTCTAAAAAATAAATCTGAGGCATTTAGTATATTTCAGAAGTTTAAAACCTTAGTGGAAAAAGAGTCTAGCTGTGATATCATGACTCTTAGAACAGATAACGGGGGGGAATTTTGTTCTTCTGCTTTTTCCACCTTCTGTGCTACTCATGGCATAAAACGGCAGTTCACTACCCCCTACACCCCTCAGCAGAACAGTGTTGTTGAACGTCGCAACCACACGGTTGTTGAAATGGCTCGCTCCATGTTACAGCGCAAGAATGTTCCCAACAAATTCTGGGCTGAAGCAGTATTTACTGCGGTTTATCTCCTTAACAGATCACCTACTCAGGTTGTTAAAGGGAAAACTCCCAAAGAGGTGTGGTCTGGTCGTAAGCCTAAGATCAGTCACCTCAAAGTCTTCGGTTCAATTGCATATGCTTGGATTCCAGCTGCTAAACGCTCTAAGTTGGATTCCAAAAGCCAGAAACTCATGATGACAGGGTACAGTGATCACCACAAGGCCTATAGACTAATTGATATTGCTACTGGTCGTCTTAGCTTCAGTCGGGATGTGGTATTTGATGAAGACAAAGGATTCTTTCAGTCTTCTTCTTCTGAGCAGTATTCTACAGATCAGCCTCACAGTGTTCTTCCAGTAGGTCCACCTGATGGGAGGGATGATGCAGTATCAATGTTTGATAATACACTGCCCGAGCTTCCTCCGGAAAATAACTCTTCTCGTGCTGCTTCTATTGATCTTGACCCCTCTTCTTCTACTCCTAATGTTAGTTCCTCTAGTCTTCGACCAAAATGGTGGGCGAAAACCATTGGTGATCTTCGGGATGATGAGCTTCTTGAAGGACGCACCTCTAGACATAAGGCATCAGCAGGTCTACAGTAAATTTTGCGCTTATGGCTAATTACACAGTACCTTTGAGCCTCAACTTACTCAGTGGCTAAGTACACCTGAATGGGATAGGCTATGGCGCTGAATTTCGAGTCTTCAGAAAATTCACACATGGACCTGTCTGATTTCCTTCAGGAAAAATCCCATTAGCTGCACATGGTTATAAAAGTGAAGTACAAAGCCAATGGAACTCTAGACAAGTATAAAGCTCGTCTTATGGCTCGAGGATTCTCACAGAAGGAAGGCATTGACTATGAGGAGACTTTTGCTCCTACAACAAAAATGAGTACCATACGTCTTGTTCTTGCCCTAGCAGCTCAGTTTAAATGGAAAGTTCATCAGATGGATGTAAAAAGTGCTTTCCTAAATGGTGACTTACAGGAAGAAGTCTACATGACACAGCCTCCAGGATTTAAAATTGCCGGTCAAGAACAGAAAGTGTGTAGATTAGCTAAAGCTCTCTATGGACTGAAACAAGCTCCTCGGGCTTGGTACATGAAAATTGATCAGTACCTGACAGATCATGGTTTTCAGCGAAGCCCATCTGATGCAAATCTGTATATCAAGAACACTGATGATGATATCTTGTTTGTGGTTGTCTATGTAGATGACCTTATCATTACTGGCAGCTCTGCACATTTGATCCATGGGATCAAACAAGACTTATGCAGAACTTTTGATATGACAGACTTGGGACTTCTTCACTACTGTCTGGGGATTGAAGTTTGGCAGACTGAGAATCACATCTTTCTCTCTCAGTCCAAGTATGCCAAGAATCTTGTGGACAGATTCAGAATGCAGGATTGCAAACCAGCCACGACTCCTATGGAACCAGGACTCAAACTTTCAGCTCAGTCATCCTCTCCTCCTGTGGACCTCCTGTGGACCTCCTGTGGATGAAAATTTATTTAGGCAATTAGTAGGTAGTCTTATCTATCTTACTGCCACCAGACCAGACATCAGTTTTTCAGTGAGCTACATTTCCCGCTTCATGTCTGCTCCTAAAGCTGATCATTGGATAGCAGCAAAGCGTGTGCTAAGATATGTGTGTGGCACTTCTGATTATGGACTTCTATACACTCGCAGTTCCGATCCTATACTCAGTGGTTACACAGATTCTGACTGGGCCGGATCAGTTGATGATCGTAAATCTACAGCTGGATATGTGTTTAGTCTAGGATCTGGTGCTGTCACCTGGACTAGTAAGAAGCAGCAAGCTGTGGCTCTCTCCTCCACCGAAGCAGAATATCGAGGAGCAGTTAAGGCATCCTGTGAGGAAGTTTGGCTTCGACATATGCTTGCAGACATGCATGCTTCCCAGACAGGTCCTACTTCCTTGTTTTGTGATAATCAGGGAGTGCTCAAACTTGCCAAAAATCTCGTCTTTCATGAACGAACAAAACATGTAGAAACTCATTGCCACTACATTCACCAACTTGTTGAAGACGGATCCGTTCAGTTGAGATATATTCCCACATCAGAGCAGCCTGCAGATATCTTCACCAAGCCACTTGGTCCTACTAAGTTTGAACAATTCAGGGGGTCTATTGGTGTTGTAAATAGATTGAGCATTAAGGGAGGGTATTAGAATAATTCTAATTTAGTTTAATGCTCATTCTTCTTGCTGTTGCTATTCTTATCTCTTTAGCAGTTTCTTATATGAAACTGAATCTTACGTAGAAACTTGATGTTTCTATCTTTGTAAATATCTCTGTATTATTATTGAGTATTGTTGCTCAATCAATTCATTGAATTCATTTGGAAATCCATATGCGTGTTTCGCACTGTTTTAACTCTCACTGATCTCAAATCAGTATCATTGGTCCCAGATCAATGGAGGCCATCTTAGCATAGGGAGTATGGTAGATACAACAATGCGTCCATCGATAGTACTACTATGGTCCCTATCCTCATTTCCCTGCTCATTGATCAGATGAGAGGTACTTCCCATGAGTCCTAGACTGCATGGGTAAGATGCCTCGATAGGAGAACTAATCATCCTGCCCACAGGAGAATGAATCATCCTATCTAGTGGATGCCAAAAAGAACTAATCATCCTGGCCTATAGGAGAACTAATCATCCTGCTCCACAGTTGCCACGGAGAACGAATCATCCTGGCCCATAGGGGAACTAATCATCCTGTTCCACAGTTGCCACGGGGTGTCACAGGGGAAGGTTGAACCTTTACCCTATATAGTGTGCCACCAGGGGATGGTGAGTCGCCCTGTGGTCACATGTCACTCCAAGAAGTACCCCATGTCCCCTCGGAGCTCCCAGAGCTCAATACATCATACTCGACCCTCATAAGAGGGTCTCTGAACGACACCAAGTTGTTCTCGGAAAGTCAGGAATTTGACCTTTCCTAGGGGTTTTTTCAAAATGTTGGCGACTTTTTCATCTGTACCGATATGTTGGAGCCTTATTTCTCCTCGCTCCACTATATCTCGAATATAGTGGTACCTGATATTGATATGCTTGGAGCGATCATGAAATATGAGATTCTCTGATAAACAAATCCCGCTTTAGTTGTCACACAGAATCACGGTGGTATCCAATGTAAAGCCAAAGAGCTCGCTGAAGAGCTTTCACAACCAGACTGCCTCACAGTAGGCCATGCTAGCAGCAATGTACTCTGCCTCAGCGGTGCTCAAAGCCACTAACTTCTGCTTCCTGCTCATCTAGGATATCGAGGTAGATCCCAAAGGAAAACAATACCCGCAAGTGCTCTTTCGGTCCATCACACTGCCTGCCCAATCAGCATCAGTGTACCCAAGTAGTTTCATATCTCCGACAGTGTATCTCAACCCATGAGTGATTGTGCCACGAAGATATCTCAACATATTCTTGGCACCAATCCGATGTGAATGGTGAGGCTCAACCATATGTTGACTCAATGTGTTGACTACAAAGCATATATCTGGATGGGAGTTCAGCAAGAACATTAATGCTCTGACGAGTTGACGATACTCGGTAGCATTTCGTAAAACAGGTCCGACAACACTACCACTTAACTTCTTGAAGTCAAGCTCCATCGGGGTAGTTACAGGCTTGCAGTCCAACATGCCGAATCTCTTCAATATCTTCACCACATATTTTCCTTGAGATATGAAAATCTCCCCTTGTTTCTGCCAGACTTCCAGTCCTAGGAAATAGTGCATAAGTCCTAGGTCTTTCATCTCAAACTCATAAGTCAACTCCCTCTTACATTCGTGAATGAGAGGGCCTGCACCTGTTAGAAAGAGGTTGTCAACATATAGCAGCAGTATGAGAGGCTTGTCATCTATAACCTTAAAGTAAAGGTTAGGGTCGGTTTCACTCCTAGTGAATCTTAGCTTCATCAAGTAGCTATAGATCCTCTCCTACCATGCTCGGGGTGCTTGCTTTAGCCCATAGAGGGCCTTCTTCAACCTGCACACATGAGATTCTCGATCATAAAACTCAAATCTTTCGGGTTGCTCCACATAGACCTCCTCTTTGATCGAACCATGTAAGAACGCAATCTTGACATCCATTTGATATAGGTTCCATCCTTGCGAAGTAGCAAGGGCTATGATCGAGTGGATGGTGGTATATTGGGCAATAGGTGCAAATATCCTGTCATAGTCTATACCTTCCTTCTGGGAGAAGCCACAAGCGACAAAACGAGCCTTATACTTTTCCGCACTTCCATCAACTGCATGCTTTATCTTGTAAAGCCATTTTGAAGTGACAATTGCTTTGTCTTGGGGTCTGGGGACCAGATCCCAAACATCGTTTTTCATAATGGACTTATATTCCTCAGTCATAGCATCCTTCCATACTTGATGCTTACAGCTTGACAGCATCTGTGAATGACGAAGGCTCATTTTGGATGATTGTGCTCATGATGCTCAGGTATCCCTGATACGTGTTCGGCTTCTTACTTTCACGAAAGGTTCCTCGGGGTGCAATGTGTCCTTCAGCGTCATCAAGTGTCCCCCTAAGCCATGAAGGCCTCTTCCTAGAAGAGGAAGGCTCTTGCGGAGGAGGATCAATAGGATCCATAGGTTCTTCCACATCGGGCATCGTCTCATCTTCTTTTTCCTTCGGTTCCCCAGTGTCAACTTCTTTAGATCCCCTTAAAGTAGGAAGATTGTCTACCTTGCTAAAAGCCATATCTTCATCAAAGGTGACATCATGACTAATCTCGACTTCCCTTTGACCAACTACATAAATTTTATAGCCCTTAGTATTTTCGCTATAGCCCACGAAGATTCCTTTCTTTCCAGATGCACCCAATTTATTCCTTTTTTCTTTAGGCACATGAAAATATATAGGGCTTCCAAAAATTCTAAAATGAGATACGTCAGGTTTCTTACCGGTAAACATTTCTTCAGGAGTCTTGGAACCTAATGCTTGATGAGGGCATCTCTTTTGTACATATACAACGATATTTGCAGCTTCGGCCCATAGAAACTTTGGAAATCTTTGATCATGGAGCATAGCATGGACAACTTCCACAATTGTATGATTCTTCCTTTCCACCACACCATTCTGTTCAGGAGTATATGGCGTAGTAGTCTCTCTCTTAATGCCAACCTCTTTGCAAAAGTCATGAAACTCATTGGATTCATATTGAGTCCCATTATCAGTCCTTAAGATCTTGATCCTCTTTTCGGTTTGATTCTCGATCAAGGCATTGAAGTGCCGAAACTAGGAGAACACTTCATCCTTCCTTTTCAAGAAGTATATCCATGTCTTGTGAGAATAATCATCTGTAAAAGTGAGGTAATATAAATATCCTCCCAAGGAGTTCACAGGTATCATATCGGATATGTCTGAGTGAACCAACTGCAATATATCAGAGTTCTTGCTTTGGCTTGAGGGGAATGGTCCCCTTTTGAGCTTCCCTTTGGCACATCTTGGACATACACCTTCTTGGTCTAATCTAAACTTGGGCATCCCGGTCACCATTTTTCTTACATCGGGTAGAGATTTATAATGAAGGTGAGCAAACTTCCGATGCCATAGTTTGGACTGAAGAGATGTGTCACAAGATATAACACCTAGCGGATTTCCACCGACCTGATATAATGAATCAACTCGAAACCCAAGAGTAAAAGCATCTTTAAAGTTATTTTTCCATACACGTACCTTACCATCGCGAAGACCACCTTGTAGCCTTTGCCTTCCATTGTCGAAATGGACACTAGGTTCTTTTTGAGATCAGGTACATATAATACATCTTGTAAGTGGATGGTAATACCTTGATTCAATTGAAGAGTGACATTTCCTATGCCTTTCACGGGATATTTTGAATTATCTCCAAGAACAATTTCCAGGTTGGTTTCCTTCTCTATCAGATTATAGAGAGCTTCTTTGTAGCCAGTGAAGTGCCTTGAGGCACCACTACCAATAAGCCAATTTCTCAACAAGTTCGGGGAGCAGTAGTAGATAGAGCTGTTGGTAGATAATATTCATCTTGCTTATGGTTAACAGTGTTAGATTCATACCTGAAATTTCTTGCCTTCTTGAATGGTTGTCCTCTTGCTTGATTTCTGGCACTTGTTTTACCTCTGCCATTTGACCTGTCATTCCTTTGATTGCCTTGAGATGGATTTTGATCATCGTCCCTGTGTGAGTGCCTTTTATCAGGGCACTCCCTAGCATAGTGACCCGTTTTATTGCAATTGTAACATCATCCTTTTCTTCCACCCTTTGGTCCAGCCTTTCCTTTGAATTTAGCCTCATAATTGTTTCTTTTTTTAGTATGAGAAGAAAAGGCAGAGGGATGACCTCTAAGTATGGGCATTTCTTTCTCTTCCATCCTCGTTTCTTCTTGAATGCATCTGGGCATTAATTCCTCAAATCCAGAAATTACGTTATTGTTGAGAAGAGTAGTCCTGAATATATACCATTCATATGGTAGTCCTCCAAGAGTTGTGAGTGCCATTTCCCTATCAGGAATTACTTCCCCAATAGATAGGAGATCGTTCTTGATCTTGGTGATCCTTAAGAAATATGCTTGCATACTTTCATATTTGCCCTTCTTAATTTCCTTCAGCTTATTTCTAGGAAGCAAGACTTGATTTGCATCATTAACTTTAAATAAACTCACCAGTTTATTGTAGATTTCCTTGGAAGTGTTCAGCTCGGAAACATAGGCCACCAAGCGTTTGTCGATAGAGTCCCAAATGATCTTCCTTGCTTTGACTTCTCCCTTGGTCCATTTGTTCCTAACGACAACAGACACATTTGATGGAGGCTCATCAATCTTGCCTCTCACATGGTCCAACACTTCCTGCTCTTTTAATATTAGATCGAGAGACATCTTCGATCCGTGAAAGTCAGAATTCTCACGGAGTTTGTCTTCACCAGGGAAGTGTGTTGAGGACCCCATGATTTCTTTAAGATAGCCTTGCCAACCTTCTCTTTGGTGATTGCTCTTGCTCTTGCTCTTGCTTGGGCTTTGTCTTCACCTCAGCTCCGATTCCATGTAGACACGATTAATCAGAAGAGTTTTTTCCCTCTAGCTTAAACCCCAAAGCTAGGGTGAAATTTATTGTCGGAATCTTAAGTGAGTCCTAGTGTTTTTAGTCGAGTCTGATATAAAAGTGATTTGGAAATAATTTAATCTATTTGGCTTAGTTATTTTATTATAAATCACTTGGTCTACTAGATCATATTCTGTCGCAGATGGGTTGTGTTTTGAGGGTCTAAGCCAAATGTGTATTCCCCCATTGAGGGTTGTAAATGTAAAATCTTATGTATTAGAGCATGGAAAAATAATTTAATCCCCTCATGTGTAAATTAATTATTTCTTTGGCAAAATAAAATTAAATCCCAAGTCAGAAAATTTAATTAATAGAGTCAAAATTAAATTGTCTCAGGAAAAATAATTCTCCAGGTGGAAAAATTCGTGGGTTCTAAAGGAATCAATTTTTAAAGGTCCTCTACCCAAGGAATATTGTATATTTTAAGAAAATTTGGACCCTTGGACCTTGGTGGTTAAGTTAAAGCCAAAATTTTGAGGAAATTAATTCAAAATAATTAATTCTAAGCTAATAAAAATGAAATTTAAATAAATTCGAAAATTCCTCAAAAATAAAAAATCAAGGGCTAAGATTAAAAGTTCTTGAAGCGTTTATCAACAACTGAGATTATTTTTCAAGGATGAAAGAAAATAGATGTTATTTTTCCATTTGGAGGATAAATGTATAAATTAGAGTCATTTGAGTATTTAGCTAGAAAATTGTTGCTGAAGCATCTTTGTAACTGTTTCCCCCGGGAAACTATTTTTTATATCAGAATAAAGACTTTAGGGTGTAATTCAACGTGTTCTTGCTTATTGATTCGTGGTATGTGTTGACTACAAATTTCTCCATGTTGTGTTGCATATTGGTTAGATTTGTTTTTTTCATTAGATGGAGATAAAATCATACTATTGATAGTTTTGGGCTAATCTCAGGTGGTTTGATTGTCCATGTGATATAACACATTATTTTTTGAGTTAGATACATAGTGCTTGCAAGTACTTCAGTGCTTGGCTTTCAAGTTCACAAACTTGGGCAATAATCAATATTGCATTGATTCCAAATATTTATGTGGTGGATTTAATATTCGTTAAAGCTATAATATACATTGGGGTTTCTAAAATATTTTTAGCCATTCATCAAAGGGAAGAACTCCATAAAAATATTTTTCTCAAAATTTAAAATTTTCAAGACCCTTGTAAATAATTTTGTCAATCAAAGTTGTAAATTATTTTTTCTAAGTTGGGTTTTGGGGTTTTAAAATATTTTGTATATATTTGGGGTTTGGGTGTTGTATTTTCCATTTTTGCAAGTTGGATCAAGAGATGAAGTAGAAGAAGAGCTAGATCTAGGCCCTTGAGGTTAAGATCTAATCTCTTGGAAATTTTATAGGGCTACCCACTGAAGATTTTGCAACAAAATCCAAATTCATAAAGTTTATTTTTCGAAACAATGGTTTTCAGTTTCAAGCTTCCCAGGACGAGATCTGGCCTCTCCAAAGCCAACGTTAGCCTCTAATGTTATAGACATTTTTGGGCACTTCAACCCCAATCATAAATGTCCATAAATTGAGGGCTCCTAAGTCCCTAAAAGTGTTGTTTCACTGCCTAAAGGAACAAGGTCAGCTGATTACATCATCTCCCAGAAGTTCTCTACTAAAAACTGCTCATAAGTGGTCAAAACTGGACCATACTGAAAACCCAGTGCAGAGGGTGCGGTGCATATCACCTTCCCAGTGTACAAGGTGCGATGCATACTGAATGGCTCCTCTGTAGGGTGCGATGGTCGGGAATGGACAAATGGCAGGGACAAAATGCGAGGTGGAAGATCATGG